>JAUZST010024778.1:0-31116 GCA_034779995.1 Parotocinclus haroldoi
TCTCTCTCTCTCTCTCTCTCTCTCTCTCTCTCTCTCTCTCTCTCTCTCTCTCTCTCTCTCTCTCTCCCTCTCTCTGTTCCTTGCTTTCTTCCTCTTTCCTCTCTCCCTCCCTATGTATCTCATCTAATTTCCTTCTCACATTTCTTTCTCACTCTTTCTCACCGGGCTACTGCTGCCAAGGCACAGTTTGCAACAAGAACAATTCATACCCAAAGCTGAGCTCTCTCTCTCTCCCCTCTCTCTCTCTCACTCTTAGTCCTTCTCAAGGCTGATTCGCACAAGAATGCAGTACAAACCGTATAGCCATTTGGATTAATGGGGGTCTATCAATCAAACAGGCCACATGACCCTCCCTGTTGCATTCCACTCTGCTGGTCAATAGTCCAGGCTTGCTGCAACCATCACAAACTATCCAAGGGCAATTTCACACCTATTATTTCCTTTGCCTGGGATTAACACTGCCAATTGTTACTTTTGGTGTGATTATTTATTTGTATATTCGTGAATTTACTCACAATGTACACAGTTGCAAAAGAATGAACTAGGGGTGTGTAGTAATGCGCACATTACATTTTTTAAATAAGAATCGTGGTGATTTTAGTCCTGTCGGAATCCACTAAATAGGTAATATGTATGCTCCGTGTGCTTCTTATAAAGAAAAAACAAACACCACAAGACCATCATTGACAGCATCATGTTTTTTGCGATGGATTATACTCAGCACTCAGCAATTTGTGTTGTCCTAGAATGAGAGCATCGGCATTGCTGGGCTTTTAAATACAGTGTGGACATCGTGGCCACATTATTAGGCACACCTACCTTGTTGTAACATCTTGTAGGTCGTACTGGTAGAAACTGCAGGGATGTTCACGTACAATTTGTGTTACTGCTCCTGTAGTACCCACTGTAGGTCGAATATTGACTTGATATCACTGAACAGTTATAAGCATTTATGATTATTTTGTTTAACCCCGATTCCAACGAAGTTGGGACGTTGTGTAAAACATTAATGAAAACAGAATACGATTATTTGCAAATCCTTTCCAACCCATATTCATTCTAATGCCCAACAAAGATGGGATAGAGACAATCAATGTTCAAATGGATAAACTTTATTGTTTTTTGCAAATATTCACTCATTTTGAATTTGATCCCTGCATCACGTTCCAAAAGAGTTTAGACAGGAATGCTCAAAAACACCTGTTAGGAACATTCCACAGGTGAGTGTCATGACTGGGTATAAAGGGAGCATCCCCAAAAGGCTCAGTCATTCACAAGCTAGGATGGGGTGAGGTTCACCACTTTGTTTACAACTGCATGAGTAAAAAGTCAAACAGTTTAAGAACAATGTTTCTCATCTTGTAATTGCAAAAGTATTTAGGGATTTCATCATCTACAGTCCATAATATCATCAAAAGTTTCAGAGAGTCTGGAGAAATCTCTGCAAGTAAGCTGCAAGGCCAAAAAACAACTTTGAATGGGCGTGACCTTCGATCCCTCAGGTGGCGCTGCATTAAAAACGGACATCATTCTGTAACGGATATCACCACACGGGTTCACGAACACTTCAGAAAACCAATGTCAGTGAACACAGTTCGTGTCTTCATCTACAAGTGCAGGACCAAACTCTACCATGCAAAGCTGAAGCCAAATATCATGTGAAGGCACCATTAATGCTGAAAGGTACATACAGGTTTTGGAGCAACATGTGCTGCTTCTATCACGACAACTGAAACAGTACCAGTATATTTAATCATGCATTCATTGCTTTTATGTTTGATAAGTGTGGACAGATATTAGAAAGGGCTGGTGATAATAAAAAAAATGTTGTAGGAAGGCTACGTGCCAATTTGTGGATATTGCTCTCTTGTTAATGTTATCAATTAATTTATGTATTCTGTAATTGTATGTGTTCTCTTTCACAGAGGAGGTCGGGGCCCTCCCCGGTTTTTCTTTTTACTGTTGCCCAATAAAGCACTATAGAACTGAGATTTATTTTTTAGACTTTTTTGTCAATGTCAATGGGGCACAAATGAACACAGGTCACAGGTAAACATGCCCTGGACAGAGTAAGAGTCCATTGTGCCAAGTGCTGCTGGAGTTAGCTTCTGACTGGCCTTTACTCTCTGACACCCAGCCAGTTATGTCTGTATGTGATGCCCATTACGTCATCGTGTACACATACCTTGAACATTACTACCCAATCTAATTACCTTAAACATATTGTTTTCTGAGTAGGCTTGACACACATTGATGTTTGAGATCCCTGGTAAATCTGTCAATTTGTCTTGCCAATTTGATTTCAAATTTTGTAATAATTTGATTTTTCCCAAAGAAAACCCATGATTTTATGTTTGCTCATTGTAGTGCTTAAATGTAAAAGCTTAAGTAAACTGATAGTTATGCATGTGCAAAAGTTAAAACACATTTTCAGATTCAATAGTGTTTTTGGAAGGTTCCTTAAAAATTGCAGAAGTCATATTTAAGAAAAGTGTAAATGTGCTGCGCCCTCAAAATAACTCAACGCACAGCCATTAACATCTAAACCGTTGGCAACAAAAGTGAGCCCTCCCCTTAATAATTGGGTTCAATTTGACCATTTTCACTTAAAGGTGTACTCATGTTTGTTGTCCCTTTTTTTCCTCTAAATCTGTTTATTGATGACTTAACATTAAAGTTATTAAATGTACAAATTTCTTCTTGTATTAAAGGCATTCATGAAATCAGAAGCACAAAACTAAAATACTGTATCAGCATAATCTGGGTCTTCACTCCAAACCTGTTTGCCTTAGGAAACACTAGTTGGAGCTCACAACTCTCAACATCATGGATCTGGAGGTCATTAGACCAGACAAGCCTTTCACCTTCTCATAAGGATGCTTCATGGATGACTCCTGCTGAAGGAATAGCAGTCATGGTCAACTGGGAGGAGACCCTGAGGTAAGCCCACAACCAAATTATATCTCCCAGCTGGCCTGGGAGCCCAACCACGATTTGCTGTTCTCAACAGCTGTCTTTTACCACTCAGCCATGAGATGAAAACATAATTTTTGTTTTTGCTTCAATGTCTTTCTTTCTTTTAGTGGTCAATTTGATGTCCCACAATGTCCAACTCATGAAAAGTCGCATTTCAAAAGACAAATCACATATCAAAGCTGCCAAAAGTGACTATTTTCCTTTCTGGGGGGGGAGTAGAACTGAAAGTGTGTGATTCATACGGCTCTTCATAGAGGAAGGATGTGAAGTAGATCACATGTACTGATTTAAGTGACCATCATGTACACTTTCAAAGCACTATGTGTGCATATTGAGAAGCTTGCTTGGTTCAGGTGCTTTCGGTGTTGCCAGGGGAACTAAAGCGCTAGTCATGGTTTTGTTCTCAGACGCCTGTCAGGGATAAACAGTGAGTTTACCGCCTCTGAACTGATGGATCAGCCTGTCCATGCCTCCCTCTGTCTATTTCTGTCACTCTCTGTTTTTCTGTCTTTTGATTGTTACACAACATCTGTCTATTTCCTGCGTAAACCCGCCAACCACAATGAGAGAGCCAAAGAGGTCATTAATCAATATCCCATTACAATAAGTACGCTTTAAAAAGGTGCTACTGAATTAAGCATCATGAAACGTGGGAATTAAACGATGCTGTTAAATTCGTTTGTAGTGTCGCCCAAGCATAAGCCTATATACCTGAACTTAGCTCTATAAAGCTTATAAGTAGCAATTATAAACTACATGCCACTAAGCAGGTTGTCATGGTCCAGTTGTCATTGCACGTTAGAGAGGAGGCCACATAGTTAGGATTAATTCTGATTTGCATTTGGAAGCCGCAGGGGATGAGGGGCGCTGCACTGGCTTTGCATCTTTTAAAAAAAACAGCAACCAATGAGAAACCACAATATCCTCCTGACGGGGAGGAGGCAGTGGACCCCCAAAAGCTCCTCATTCACACCCACTTCAAGAGTAGGACTCAGAAGGAAACATCTCTGTGTGTGTGTGCCAAGTGTATATATCATTGTAAATAATTGCACTTTTCTTTAAAAAAAATAAAATAAAATAATAACATTTCTGGTACAGGATGTGTGTTGTATTAATAAGAAAGACTAATTGTTAAGTCAATGGAAAGTACATATCTTTACCAAGACCAAGTGTGTAACGTGTTTGTATTACATTGTGGGGACCAAATGTCCCTACAACGATAGAAAGGTCTAACATTTGTTCTGACTTTAGTGGGGTGCCTTGTTGGCCCCCAGATGGAAAACTGTTTTTTTTAGCTTTCTTTTGAAAAACCAAAAGAGTCGAAGGATTTGCCTTAGATTACTGAGGTAGTATGAAGTATGAAATTTGGGAAATGTTGCTGTGCCCCACTAAAATCTGTTGTAAAAAGGCCATTTTAATCCTGGATTGTTGAGCATGCCACATAAAATTACTACAGGCATTACATTTCCTATAATGCTCGAGCATCTTTACAAAAGCTTGAGCGGCCATTGCTTCTAATCAGAGACATCTCCATCTTTTGTTTTTTTTTTTTGCCTGTATTAATGCACGTCAAGCTATTTGTTTAGTTATTAATATCAAGTAACACAACTCTTTAGTGTTAATTTCTTCTTCATTTCTCATCCATTGCAGAGTAACTCCCACTTCAGTGTTAAATTACTTAATCTATGTAGTGTTCTGTGGTTTTCAATTAAAGGGGTACAGGTTTGCCCCTCTAAATCCAATGTGCAAACATTGTCTAGAACCACCCCTGCCACAAAATTTGTTTTGGGCTGTGCAACAATGACCCAAAGTTGCCATGTTATACTGATGGTTCTGCAGAGAAGTATTTGAAAGGCTAAACTTGAAGTGGTGATCCCTCAACCATCTGGATGCTATGCTAAAATGTATGCATCCTTTATAGGAAGGAACAGGTGGAGCATCAGTAGAATAGTTATAAGAGAAGGTGTAAGACCGGGTGACTGCTTGTATACAGAGAAAAAGAAGAGACACCAGGATGCTGGTCCTTACAATGACCGACTGTTTAAGCGATTTCACTGCAACAGACAAACGTCCACAGTTGGAATAAAATCGTGAATCTTGCTAGAGTTGGGTTGTGCATGTATCAATAACGATGGTAGTCAGGCGACCTCTCACCTTGGCATTTTCGTTAAACCATCTGTGGTTAATGTTATTGTTAGTCTTGTTACATGAACATTGTCGACAAACAATAGGTGAGCTATATCACCATATCAACATCAGCAAGATTTCAAAAGGAAGTGAAACTGGGAAAGAGTGTCTCCTTGAGATATCCTGTCATTTATACAATGTTAACAGGATATTAGTCGATATGCATGGCGTTCTAAAAACTACAATCATCCCCAGTTCCTGCAGTGTAAACACGAAGAAAGAGACCACTTTTTCCACCGGTTCTAAGAGAAACGAAAAGGTTTGTCTGCCGCAAATGCACCTGCAGTCTGTGACTCAGAACTCTGTGACTTGTCTTTAGAGGTGAGAAGGTGTCAGGCTTTATTCTTTTAAAAATGATTTTCTAGTCTTCTAGTGTATTGTTAACATGTAGGAACGTAGGGTCACCAACTGCCATCTACTGTAATTAAGACTCCTTTTGAAACATGACACTTTTAAGGAGGTGACTATAGGGTAAATGATCAAACTGTTTGTTCTCCCACTCCTTATCACTATTCAGTAATAAATTTAGCGAGGGGAAAGTGTGAGATCAGACAGATTAGTCAGAGCCTTTAGATGTGATTTACAGTTATGCGGTTCAGAGAATTTGCCTGTTCATTAACTCTGGTTATGTCTTACCCACATCATCGCATGTTTAGGAGTAGCCTGTGTGAGCCTACAGTGAATGCAATAAGTCAATTGTGTATTAGAAATAATAATTCGGTACAAAACCAACCACGACTTTAAACACAGCACAATAGCCCAACTACAATGTAACACTAGAAAAATTTTTTGTGCTCGTACATCTGGGCCAGTCACTGCATACTTACGTCGCTCATGGTTCCTGTGCACTGAGAAAATAATTCCCAGTTCCTATGTTGCAAACAAGCAAAAAAGGGGAGCACAGTTAGAAGAACTATGAAAAAGTTCCTGTGAAAGCCCCTTTACAGGGGACAATTACTTTCTAGCTAAATGTGAGCTGCGGGCATTAAGAGGATTCATTCATTTACTCACTCCACATTTGGGGGAGGGGAAGTGGATCATGGGGGGGGGAGGCAAGCTTGTGGTCACGGGAGCACTTGCCCCCCCATTGGCCCCCCAGGGCTGCCACAGCTTGAGAGAGGACATGGCTGTTGGGGATCATCCACCCAACCCCTCAGCTCTCCCCAGGGCATGCTAACTCCTGCGTTCATTGCAGATAAGCTCTATGCAAGTACCCTGACCCTCACACACAAATCACTTCTAGAATTTACAGTGCATTTGTATGTCTGTCCGTAAATTATATTAGGTCAACAATTAGGGTAGCAATGTATGGTACCTAAACTTAGATTATAGTTATTTTTTTAATGAAAACGGTAATGACATCAAGATCTCACCAAGCGAATGTTGAAAAGTTTCATGGTCCTCCTACTTAAATCACACAGTTCAGGGACTGAAGGAGTCCAGGAGTTACCCTAAATTCCGCATAGGTTGTGTTATTTCTTTAAATGGGCGTGGCTTCGTGACTACTACCAACCTTTTATGTTAATGAGCGCTGCTGGAGCGGATAATACAGAGCTGTAGTTGTTGCTCAGAGCCACAGTGAGTAGAAGCAGCAGTGTGGGTTATACTTTCAAACTACAGCGTGGACTTTAGCCGGTTGTGTTTTTGGCAAAGCCCGGTGTAATTGTTTCGAAGAAGTTTGGACGCAAAGGATTGCTTCAGAATTATTGGACTTTGCATAATTACTGGTCGTCGAACGGAGCGTTTCAAATGTAAGGAACTGCAGTGGAAGTACGTTTGGTGTAAACGAACCGGCAAATGTCTCACGGGATTGGGACTCTCGGGACTAAATTACGGTAAGGCCGTTGTTTATTTCTGCTGCTTATGAGAGTGGTGTTTATAAGGGATTTATATAAGGCTGCGGTGTTTTGGGGACGGAAGGGATGGTGCTTTCCCAAACCAATTCTGAGCCACCGGCATTAGCGTTATGCGAAGCACGGACCCTGTTCAGCGTGCAACGAGTTGTGTAACAGTTTGTTACGAAATTTGCAAGACTGTTGCGAAACTTTAGGTTT
This sequence comes from Parotocinclus haroldoi, assembly GCA_034779995.1. Taxonomy (NCBI): domain Eukaryota; kingdom Metazoa; phylum Chordata; class Actinopteri; order Siluriformes; family Loricariidae; genus Parotocinclus; species Parotocinclus haroldoi. Next base: position 7,218 of record JAUZST010024778.1, read on the forward strand.
AGTTGTATTCACTTGATGCTAACGTGCCGCGGAGTTGCTGGTGTATTTCGACGGACGAACTTAACACTGTCAGTACAGTTTACAGGGTCAATAGGACGGCGGTGGGTAGGACTCATTTGAATAACAGACTTAACGGTTGCCATCGGCATTGTTTTGACACACCTCACCTTTCGACCTGCTTTCGTACCTAAACTGATTACGTGCCGTTCATTTACTCCATTATGCACGTTATTTTTATTTAGAAACCAACCTGTGTTCTGTGTGAGATGAGGCAGAACACTGACCTCTAACACAACACGAACTGTTGCTTATACCGAGGATGTGTAATATAATTAACAGGTCACCGTGCTGATTCTGTAAGGATGGACCCTGTATCAAATACATGTTAGCATTTAATGTAACTTAGGTTTGTCTAAAATCTCCTCATTAAATGTGTATCGGGATGTCATATTGTGTAGATGTTGTAGTAAGGTTCAGTCATGACACACATTCTACCAAACCCAATCAGTATTTGCATGAGGAATTGTTAGTTGAACTCCTGGACATTTGATTACCAGCCTTTTAAAATGGATTTAACCAACAGCCACTTGTATGTCATTTCTGGTTCACCCGGTGGACTGTTTTCTCTAAACTGGTGCTTAATTGTGCTTTTTCAGATCTTGTTTGTTGTGACTGGTGCCTCTGAAAGACAAGAAATGCCAGGAATCAGTGCGAGCATGCCACCTTATGCCTGCTGGGAGACGCAGGAGCCTGATCAGTACCAGCACTACTTCTACGATGATCATGATCTGGACGAGGATTTCTTCAAATCCAGTGCTCCCAGCGAAGACATCTGGAAGAAGTTTGAACTTGTTCCCACGCCGCCCATGTCTCCTGTGAGGAGGCTGGATGGTATGACGGACTCTTTGTGTCCGTCGTTGGGTGATAAACTTGAATGGGTGTCCCACTTCCTGAGTCAGGACGATGAGCATGAGGCACAATGCAACCTGAGCTCCATCATTATACAGGACTGCATGTGGAGTGGCCTTTCATCCACTCAGCGACTCGAGAAAGCTGTCGGCGAGCACGTGTGCTCAGGTCCAACCAAGATGCAGTTTGCTGCCCAGATCAGTACGGTGCCCTCTGGGAGGACTCAGGGAGGTCATACAGAGCCGTCCTCACTTAGTGGCCCAATGTCAGACTGTGTGGATCCAGCGGCCGTATTGACCTTCCCACTGAGCGGCTGCAAGAAGCAGCTGTCATCTGGCTCTGAGTCACACACCGACTCATCTGGTAGGTGCAGAGTCCTTGACCTTGATTTAGATTAGTCACTGGCCAGCGTCTTCGCAGACTCACTCAATGAGAGTCTTTGGTGCAGAGCTGGTACTCAAAGGTGACCATTGGCCAAAACGGAAACAGATTTAGACTTTGAAGGCAGTTAGTTGTTGATCATTAAGAAAATATGGTAGTTGACCTGTTTAGTCCTGCTGTATGAAACGATGATCTCAGCAAGGAAATGACTTTAAAATGAAAGACCTTGTCACTTACTTTCTGTAGTTTATGATGTAGCAATGATTAGCTAATCTCCCAGCATTGAGCTGTTTAAACATAACTGGCTTTGTTAAGCCAATTTGTATTATGCAGGTATACAGGTTCTTCTCGGGTTCTGCACCGTTTTCTGCACGATTGACATCACTTTAGAGTCGGTGTGGAATGCCTAAGTCACGGTCGGTTGCATTCCTGAGCTCAAACAACAGGATGACTTGTTTTACGAGTGGGTGGAGTAAACAGAGTAATCAGCTGCCAGAGGGGACAATGGGAAGTGGCTTAACCGAATGAGCTCTGGAAGACCGAGAAGTTCCTGAATGAACAATAGGATTCAGGTTTAACCTGATGGGTTTAGTGAAATGATTAAAGATCGGTGTGAAACTCCTTTGAAGACCGATTTCAAGAGGATTTTGTTCTTAGCCCTTAACTGTTTACGGTGAAGACCCTCTATTTCACGGAAGATTCTTAAAGGCTATAATTTGGAAAAAAAAAAAAAGAAAGCAGTTATTTTGAAGGATCTGGCATAACTAAAGCAATCCTGAAAATAGTTTTTATTAAAACGCTGCCCTTTGTAATCATTTTACTTACTGCATCATTCAGCTTCCTTCTTTCGATAGAGGAACCAAATGCTGTGATGGGATGCTTTTGAATGCTTTAAATGCTTTTGAAATCAAACTTGAGGTCCTCTTGTATTTGAAGGCCGTTGAAGCTACAAGTCAGAATCCAGTACTGTGCAAAAATCATTGATGGTATAATAACCATAACGACCATATAGTGTATAATCACTTCAGTCTCTTTGTTGTAGTACAACTAGATAATAGAGGGAATGTGTATGCAGTATTGAACGTTTAAAAAAAGCATTTAGTGTGACACCTCCTTGTAAGAGCAGCATCTGGCAGGTTCATCAGGATGCCAGGTTGACCCTTTTATTGGTCTGAAGAATCTTGATCATTTTTTTAAAAAAGGTAGCAGCCAGGAAACCTCTTTTCAGAGTTGGAACAGGGTGAAATAGAAAAGATATTCTAAAGCTCACAAAGATTGAAATGACGATCAGAGAAAAAAAAAAAAGGCCAGTTTATATTTTTGGGTCCAATATTATTTTACGTATGGTTAGTATACCATAGCCAAGACAACAAATTTAGTGGCCTAAGATCTTTGCACAGTATGGTATGGATTTTTTTTTTTTTGGTTTTTTTTTTATGACAGTCTAATTGGTTCCTACACACATCACTTAATTTCTGTGGAGTTACAGGGCTCATTGTGCATTAACCGAGGATTAAATCAGCTCCTTGATGCTAACTGAATTAATTGCAGATCTGAAGGTTAAATGGTTTTTAAATGTGTCCTTTCAGACGACGACGAGGAGATCGACGTAGTGACAGTGGAGCACAAGCACGGCAAGTCACGGCCAGCGAGCTCCCGTAAGCCGGTCACCATCACGGTTCGCGCCGATCCACACGACCCAGGAGCGAAGCGCTTCCACATCTCCATCCATCAACAGCAACACAATTATGCCGCGCCCTCTCCTGACTCTCCTGACCCGCCCCGTAAGAGGATCCGCCAGGAAAACCCGCAGCCTCGGCCGATCTCCACAGCACTCGGGCTCGACAGCAAGCCCCACTCACCCGTTGCTCCTGTCACCATCCCGGCACATTCCACAAGTCCCTCTCCAACGCTGACACCATCCCATCACAGCACCAAATCCCAACCGGTCAGCCCAAACAGCTCAGACAGCGAAGACATGGATCGACGCAAGAACCACAACTTCTTGGAACGCAAAAGGCGCAACGATTTGCGTTCGCGCTTTCTTGCACTAAGAGACGAGATTCCCGGCCTGGTGGACTGTCCAAAGACGCCCAAGGTGGTCATCTTGACCAAGGCCACAGAGTATCTGCACCTGCTTCACGTCACTGACAGGCAAAAGGTTCATGAGAAGAAGCAGCTCAAAAACAAGCAGCAGCAACTGTTTCGACGGTTAGCGGAACTTAAACGCTCCTAAAAGAAAACACGGAGCAGTCAGACTTTTGACACAGGTCCTAAAATATGAATGGACAAATTCGGACCAAGAGCATTACTTTGATTTGTTCTTTCACGTTTTTTGCACAGTTGATTATGGCGTTTGGAAGAGGATGCATTCAGACGCATGAGGTCGTTGTTGCTTTTTGGTGTACTGTGAAGTACATGGAGTTACCCAAAGATGGTCCCGGTTATTATTTTTGCCCTGGTTAAACTCAACGGGTCTTACTCCACATTTCTTGGACGGTAAACCTTCTAACCGCAGGTGTTCTATAATCTCGAGTTGGGCATTAAGCATGCATATCCACCCCATTAAGTGTTCTGTGTTTGAATCTGCAAATGCGTTGTCATTACTAAAGTTAAAATATTTACACAACAGAAACATCTGGAGTGGCCGTTTGCTTTCTACACCTGGATTGGGCTTTAACAGATGGAAGCTGTAAATGTTTGTCTTAACCTATTTCAATTATCAGTTTTTCTAAATGCTTAATTGTCCTGCTGCACATTTAAGTAAATGCCTTACAGACTCACCGTGTATATAAACTGAGACATGATCAGGTGTACATAATAATGGCTCTGCGTGTGTAGTGTATATGCTGTCCATTTTAATACCAAAATAAATGTTGGTTACATTTTTTTTTTTTCTTTCTTATTTTTCATTCTTACTTGGTTGGCCCACTTGGCTTAATCACAAATGTATCTCAAAGCTTCTATTTTTGTAAGTAAAAGAAAAAAGCGACACTATCAAACCTTACTTTTAATTGCTAGTCACTTTGATGGCCTTTTCACTGCCTACTCATTCTTGTTTACTTTCAGGATGTGTAAATAATTTAAAATTAAGTTCAGAATTCAGATGTTGAAAAAGAGACTTTTGTAATCTATTTTCTTACGGAAGTTTGTGTTTCTTTGTAACGTTCATGTTTTTCTATCGTTGTGTCGTCTGTACTGCTGGTGGTATGTGCTTCTTGATTCGTCTGTCGTAATCTGACGTAACGGTGCGTCTGTCAGCTTTAAGCAGCGCAATATGACATAAGTGACACCATTTCGACACGCTTTTTGTTCTTTTGCATGCTACACTGCTTTCTTTTATTTCTATATCAATAAAAGAAAGCAGTGTCATTTAGCAGACGCCTTTATACAGAGCAACTTCCAATTAATACAGTTTTACAGACTAGGCGATTGTCGGTTAAGGGTCTTGCTCAGGAACCCAACTGTGACAGAGGTGGGATTTGAACCCCGAGTCTTCTGGTCTAAAGTCCAGTATATTAACCACTAGGCCACCACAGACCCACTTGTTTTCTCACTACTAAACCTTTTAATGGTTATTAAACCTCCTCGTTAAAAGGCTTAGACGTGTGTACAGATGGAAGCATTGAAAGAGTAAGCTCTATGCCCGGGTTTACATATTTGGAAAAACCTCAATCACAATCCAATGGACATCTTTTTTCCAAAGATTAGTATTTGGTTAACGTAGGTCTTGGTTGTCACTAATCATTGATCACTTCTCACCAGCGAGATTTCCTTTTCTCAGTTGCATGTGCCACCAGCAGGACATTACTCTCACACCGCTTAATCTGTGTTTATCTCCTGTGGAAAACATTGTTTCTGTAGTCCTTTATTTCATACTTCCTTTGTCTCTACCAGTGTCCGTTTGTTATATTGGTAGTGTGACCGCAGCATTAAGCACTTTGTGTTCAGTACCTCATGAGCCTAGTCAGACAATTAATAAATGCAAATTAAATCATTTGCCATGTTTAATGTGTTTTTTTTGTTTTTTACGTTCACTCCTTGGTGCTGGCGTCAATAAATCGTTACCACAGAACAAAAAAGTTACTTTCAAAATACTTCAGAAGCTGACTTCCACACTGCAGAAAATGTACTACATAGTGTGTCGGAATATTAACGATATTAATTGTTAACAATTAGTGTGCTAATTATATATACTATTTAGCCTAACTGGATGCTTTTTGGAGAGCTAATGATCAGAATGTTCTGGTTTGCAGTGGGGTGATCCAGTGATCGCAAATTTATTCAATTTAAATAACCTGCTGCTGAATTTTGAAATCGCAGTAGTATGTATCTAATAAATGATTGATTGTTACCTGTATGGATTGGCAGAAGTGTGAGGGGATGTTAAAGCATTGCATATCACGATCCATGATGATTTAGTAAGGATAAAGTAACAGACGAGCAAAAAAAGTGTATACTGGATATCCCACCAAGTAACTGGAGGTGAAGGGAGTTTTCCATTGTGACTCCAACAGCCTTTGTCCTTTAAAAACCTCTTCCAATAGATTTCGGAACATTACTGTGAGGTCAGCTCCGGATGTTAGACCGTTTGCCCTGGCCCACTCCAGTGCATTTACAAGGTCTCTGGTAGACCAAGTTCTGTGAAAGTCAGTCAAGTTCTTACTCAAAGTTGCCAAACCAATTCTGTATGGACAGTAGGGCGAAAAGCGAATTCTTGGAAGCAAAAACCTATACATTATACATGCTGAGTATTACTGGGTTGCCAGTACAGCCAATTCTACTGACACTATTGGTCTATGAAGAATGCAGAAATGCGTGCTTAGCATTACGAATGTCATTTGAGCGAGTGCTATGAGTGAAATAGCTGCTCTCCATAATTAGGATGGAAGTCCACAAAATTTTTGTCTAGATATTTTCAAATCAAGGCTTTAAACGTTAGACCTTTATAGATAAATGTGAGCTCCCTAAAACTGAGGATCATTGATGGCATTTCAAGAGTAAGTTGTGAGACGATGGTTGTGCAGAGTTTAGGGAATTGGACTATTGAGCAGCACTCCCTCTTGGTTTATGCTGGTTAGTGCTGCTATGGTGCTGGTTCAGTGATTATAAAGCTGGTTATCCTGCATGCAGTCAATGTTGGACTTTGCTGTTTTTTACTTAGCAGAACAGAAAGATGCCACTTTAGGATCGCAAATGCTTAATTTCTTGGAATGCACCTTGTAAGATTGGATCAGTTTGAAGTCACTCTGGACAAGAGCTTCTGCTAAATTCTGTAAATATAGGACATGTGTTACAACTATTTGTTCCATTTGAGCTTGTTTTTTTCTTTAATTAACTTACACTCGCCCTAAAATGGCTTTAAAATGTACTGTTTACAAATGCAAGTGCTGCATGTTCTGGTTTATTCTGTACTATCTGTTCTATCCTGTAGGAGTGAGCAGAGGAAACACGTTTTGATCATGTCACAAGTGGACCTGTCCTCCAGACAGATTGTCATGGCAACTGGTGTCTCTTTTTCCATGGTGCACATCGTTCAGTCTCCATAGCAACAGCTGGCTATTTGCGTCTTCCGGGAGGTGCATGTGAGTCAACCGGCTTGGGAAAGTCAACAAAACCATGTGCGCCATAGGGTGTAAAATACACCTTGGTGCATTACGGAGCTCTTTCTGTGAAAGTACGAACAGACTTCAAACTGAGAAGGTTTAATCTGTAATTGGCTAATGGCAACCGAAACTACCTTGTCAGAGGCGGCCAACAGACTGTGACAACCATAGAAATTATGTAAAAATGTGCGAAACGTGTTTGTAGCAATGTGCAATGCCCGACCAGTACACTTTATATCTTTATGTGCTTAATCATTCCCAGTTCAGACAGGAATGTGAACCTTTGTTTAATGAATGGTAAAAAAGTCATTTAACAGCAGCAATGTTTCCTGGAGCTGCTGACCAGGAAAACACACACACACACACACACACACACAATGCAGCTAGTCTGAAAAAGTGCTGCCATTTTAGTTTTCACTGTGATGTAAATTTGATCCAGTGTCGTTCTTTAGCAGGTTTTGGAGATTTCTCTAATCATCATAATGTATTATATTATGTTATGATATAGGTTATGGACAGTGACATGTTTAAATTTGGCAATTTGCATAGCAATACAATATTTGTTAAGGCACAAATAACAGAAATGGCAGGAGAAGGCAAGCAAAATTCAGCTCAACACATTCAATTTTTAAATATGTGAATGCACGTATACTTGAGCTGTGGCTGTTGACTGAGCTCTGAAGTTGGGAACTTTGGGGACTTTTTTTAAAAGGTCTAAAACGCTTCAGCTTAAACTAGCTTCCTGTACAATCACCTAATCCGTAAACTGTACTGTAGACCAGAAGGTTGAGGGATCAATGTATGACTGCACCAATTTTGGCTCCTCGAGCCAGGCCCTTAATCAGCAGCCGCTTAGACTGTGTCTTCTAAATGTGGTTAGTGCTTTTTATAGTGTGTTATGTGATACAGGTATACTTAATTATAATCTTGACAAAAATTATAAAAATATTTATATATATTTTTGAGCAGTGTATAATTATAATTACATATAATTATAAATAACATAGATAGTAGTTTGTATAGTGGGTTATATAATATTAATATATCCCCTATATTATGGTAGTTATTGGTTTGGAGAGGACATTATAATGTATTAGCATATGTGCCATATGAAATAATGGTTAGTTTCAATATATATGTATTTTTAATATGTAATATTTAAATAGCACATACATTGTAGTAGTTAATGGTTTGTGTAGTCGTTTATACGGTCTTAAAATGTCCCAGATGTTGTAGTGGCTTGTAGTTTGTTTAGCAGGTAATATTGTATTAAAATATCCCATAACTTATAGGGCTTCATGGCTTGGATAGCATGCTAGAGTATTAAAATATCCCATATGTTATAGTTATTATTTGTTTGCGAATTAAATGTTGGTAAAATAGCAGTTACATTGCAGTGGTTAGTGATTTGTATCGTAGGTTATGTGGTATTTAAATTAGAGCATTACAAATCCCCATACATTCCAGTGGTTCATGTTATGGTTTTATGATATGATATTAAAATACTCTATATGTTCAGTAGTGTAGTAAGCTATGTAGCAATGAAAATGCCTCATAAGTGGATTGTCATTTGGAGAAAGGGTTATAAAGTATTGAAGTACAAATACTAAATAGTGGTTAGTGGATTATTGAGTGTTATATAAGGTACAGAGAGTAGTGGTTTGTATGGATGAATATTTGATTTTACTATGTCACCTCTTATGCTATAGTGATTGGGACAACCAAAAATCAGAAAACATTGGGACCCTATGGAAAGCGCACATAAAAACACAGTGTTTCTCACATTTACATAAAAGTCAAGACGGTAAAGCATTTACCACTTTGCAATGTTGCCATTCCTTTTCACCATACTTAAAAGACATTTTGGCACAGAGGACAGCGGACGATTTAATGTTTCGTGTCTTATTTTGTCCCATTCTTCCTGCAAAAATGTCTTAAAAGAAGTACACGGTCACTGTCGTCACTTTTTTGCCTTCAACATTCTTTACTGGTGGCAGATCGGTACTGCAGGCTGGCAAGTTCAGCACCTGTTTCCTCTTCTTCTGCTGCCATGCCTTTGTATTCTGTGCAGCATTTGGTCTTACATTGTCTTGTTGAAAAATGCAGGAAAGTCACTGAAGGCACTGCGTGTTGCTCTAAGATCTCAGTGTACTTTAATGCTGTGATGTTTATTTTAAAAATGCTAAAAAGCTGATCAGACAAAGCATGAAATATCTCAGGTTCATACTGTCTGCAATGAAATGAACCTGAGAGTAAACGTAAGGAGCACTGTGTGTTTTTATGTGCATTTACCACACTGTCCCAAATGTTTCTGGCTGTGCTTCCTATGATAGAGTGAGTGTAAGTTAACACATTAATACATTATATCGTGAATTTGTGACGCACTATACTTTCCGACTCGTTTCGCCAAAGCTTAGCGTTGCTTTTATATACAGACCCCGCCTCCGCGCTCATTGTCTTGCGCATGCCTAGAAGAGACTGGAGTCGTGAGCAGTCATGGCGGCCTCCACTGCTTGCTTGCAGCGTGCGCTTGGGAAAGGAATAACCCCTCCATTGGTGGTGATTTTAGGAGCCACCGGGACTGGCAAGTCCAAACTAGCAATCGAGATCGGAAAGAGACTTCAGGGAGAAATAATAAGTGCCGATTCCATGCAGGTGAGTTTAAAACAATGACAAGCGGATGCATGCAACGTGGTAAAAGAATGCGATCAGATCAGTTCATCGTATAGAAAGGTGACAAATGGATCCGTTTAAAGATCAGTCGGACCTGTCGCCTTCTGTGTACGAAACATGAGGTCCTGTTTATATGTTCTTGTAGTAGATTATTCACAAAATAGGATTAGATTCTGACATGTGGCGTTAGCGCCTGACAATGTAGCTGCCATCGTGTAATTAGTTAGATGATTAAAAAATGTCCACGACTCCACGGTCCTACCATTATTTATGTTTTGCACGGCTTTAGGATCTATACCTTGTGTTGACTGCTCACAAAACTTAGGATATACGTCAGCAGTTGTTCGCAATTCAGTAAACAAGATGATCAGAAAAGCAAATGAAAAGTCAAAAAGTTGATGAAAACTCCATAAAGTAGCAAGTGATGCATTCATGGGGGTGAACAGAAGCGTGGCAAAGTGGACCACACATTAAGGTGCCACACATTGACTGTTCAGTAGGGTGTATGGTCACCCAAGAGTGCCAAAACACACTGACAGCGATGGGACATGGTGTGAGCCGTGTGCATTTGCTCATCAGAACACGCTAGATTCAGCTGTAGGCCAGAGTTTTTATTGTGCCCTCAAGTTGATATGCATCAATGAACATCGCCATGGCTCTATTCTAACAAATAAAGGCCTCTGCAGAACGCAGCTCATCCTTGTTCCATCTCTGTATTGTGAGTGAGTGCTGACAGAGCGTGTTCGAGCGATGGTTTTGTACGGAGAGATGGGGACATTAGGAAAATGTCATCGTGCCCCGCTAATATCATGGCAGTAAAATGCAGTTTTATACCGAATTGCTGACAAGTCAGAACAAGGAGAATTCTGCATGTCTGTGTATTATGGTGTATTATATTTGTTCTTGTTGTGATCATGTGGATCGGATCCATAACCTTTTTTTTTTTAATTTTATTTTTTATTTTTTCTTTTGCTTGGTGTTGGAAGGAATGTTCAAACGTTTCCACCACATCCTGGCATAAAACTCTTTGTGATATTTGGGTGCAGTTTGGACTTTTTCCATTCAGGGTTCAACTTTGCGGTTAGGTAGAAATGTAGGCAAATGAACAATGTAAAACAGTAAAAAAAAAAAAAAAAATCAGCTCTGCATTGTGACATACAGGTAAAAATTGGTTTAATCGTTCAAATAAAAAGCAACACGTATAGTCGTCTGTCAACAAAAATCCTGTGTTCTTGTGTAAAGTTGGGGACACACTAGGGGTGGGCGATATGGCCCTAAAATAATATCCCGATATTTTGGGGTACTTTTGCGATAACGATATATTTGACGATCTATTTCAACCACGTATAACTGCCGCAAAACGGATTTTATACTTTTTAAAATAGCCGACCTCAGATTAGTTGTTACAGACCTTTTGCATAGTTTAGGTATCACTGTAGTTTGTCGTAAATTATATTTTGGACCAAAAACACCTCCACACCACCAAAGTCGCTCCCCTTTTTGGGACAAACTCCACCACCGCTGAACCCACTTTCTGCCACATCTGTTGTTCTTCCTATGAGTTACGTAACGTACAAAATCCATTACGTCAAGACGTTCGAATATCACGATATGGATGTTTTATATCGTCTAAAATAATTATAGCGGTGTTATCACGAACGATACGACATGGCACATCCCTAGTACATGCATGCACTTATTTCTACATTTGTTGGATATAATGAACAAGTAAGTGTGCCAATAACATGACTACAACTGTAAATAACAATGATCGTCTGTACGTTTGCTGAAACTTGTCCCTGGCTGTCAGACATGTGGCATCAAATTAACAGAAAGGTCAATTTATTCATGCCTCGGACTTTTTTTTTTTTACGTCATGACAAATACAAATGACTTAATACCTAGGCTGTTGCGGTCTGCTGCATTGCTGTGTTTTAGTATTTGATCCCGGCTGCATGAAGAAGCCAGTGGTGTGACCTCGGTAAATGAGTGACATGAGAGCTTTGGTGGGCTGTGAGCCAGACGGGCTGCTTCCTTCTAAATGCTTTGTAGTGGGCCAGTTGCACATGGAGGCAGATCAGCAAGCAATGCAGGGCAGAAACGATGAGCCTGTGTGAGGATCTGAGTAGTTTCTGTGATCACTAAAGGAGATATTTATCTGATGTTCTGCAGAAGGAGTCTGTAAGCTCTGGTGGTTGATGTGATGTGGTTGGACAAATTATTGCCCAAAAATCACACCAAGGTTCTTTGCTGCGTGGGCTGGTGGACGGTGACGCCGCTTAGGTTGACTGAGAGGGCCAGTGTCGGGGAGTTCTTTGTTGGGTGGTATGTCAGAGCTATCAGAAAGGCAGTCAAATACCTGGATTTGAAACTTGGAATGTGTATGAAGGGAATGAACAGTAAAGTGATTTTCTTTACTTCCTTTAGCGTATACAGTGGGACCTCCGAAATTGCAACTTAATTGTTTCAAGAAGACTGTTCGAATTAAGAATTTAATTTCCCCATGAGAAGTAATGTAAATAAAATGAATTCTTTCCCGACTCAAATGATCCGTTTACGCCTATATACGTATGTAATTACTGATTAAAATCATGAATATAGCAAATGAATGTAATACAACAACAACAATAATAATAATAATAATAAATAAATACACGAAATAAGTGAAATAGTAGCAAGTGAAATGTGAAAATAAGCAGAAGTTTTATTGCCATTGAGGCTAATTGCATTTTTGGCCAGTCTGGTACATTGACGGGAAGACAGAGGGGATTTCTGAAACCACCTGGATTTATCTAAGCAAATATACTGCTCGCAAAAGTTAGGAGCTACTTCACAGTGAATTACTGCATAATGAAATACTCCCTAATTTTTATGATCAGTATATCCATTTGGATAATCACTGCATGGGTGATTATGTTTCAGCTGGCAAGTCATTTAACCCTATCTGATACACTGAGTAGCTTCCATTTGTTAAATATCCATGTCAAAATACACATCCTGTGGTGGTGGAAAAGATGCTTATCTGTTTCAGAATATCGCACCATTGAATCTGGTAGGCAGGGAGAAGGGGCGTTCGCTTTCTGTTACCTCAAATGTGTTCGAAAGCCATTTAGTGCTGCATTTTAATTCCACGGTTGCCAGATTCTTTAAGAGAAATGAGCAAAATGGTCTGTGGAAACAAACCCAAATGAGCAAAAGAAAAATAAGCAAAGTCTGGACCTGGCAATCGTGTTTGTTTTTGCTAGCTGGTTCTGAGACAGCTCTTCACCGCGTCAAGTTTGTGTGGATGCGCGCAACGAGAAGCCAATCAGAAATCAGACTAAGGGCGTACATGGGCTGAGAAATCTGATTACTGAGGTAAAATCCGTCTGATTTTTAAATCCAGTGTTTGCCTTCGGATTTTATTTTACAATACGTTATGTACATTAGTTTGTGTAAACACAGCATAAAGATTACTACCTTTGTGCTTTTCCTTGTACATGGTTTTTATACGGCGCTTTAGAGCTCTTACCGAGGGGATTTGGTTTCTCATATTGTGCATGGTGGTATCGTTAGCTGAATTAACTTGGCCTTAAGTGTTTGTTTGTGTACCGAAAAGAATATCTGCCTTTCTGTGTGTTAATATTAAGTCATGTGTAATCTACTTTAGTGTGGCTTTTTGGGATTCGGTTATTGCTTAAATGAGATGTGGGGAAGTAAAGAAAGCTCGGAGTCACGAAGTGCACATGTGCACGTGCCACACCCTTTGCCTTGCGCTGTGGATGATGTTTCTACTGTAAAAATCGATCCATTTTTGCTAGAGTTAATCTGCAGTCTGTCCTCCCCTCCCTGTTCCCATTTCTTCACCTTAATTCGCTCTAAAAATGAATGGTTTACATGACCACTTGAATTATCTGATAACTGCAGAAATAATTTTTCGGCATCAAAGGCCACCTCAGCGGCGCTCACAAGGTTATATCAGAACTAGTCGTACACGCAGGCAATGCCCTGGGACGCTCCACCCTGGGATTGAACCCGGGACCTTCTTGCTGTGACGTGGCGGTGCTGCCCCATGATAAACACACACTGTGCATATAAACACACACTGTGTCAAATACATGAGACTGATGCAGATAAATACTGATGGCTCTGTTGAAGTGTTTCAGCTGGTAATTGCGTGGAGATGGGTGGACGATGCTGGGTGCAGTGGGCAGATCATCGGATGATTTGTGGTCATTAGTGTCATCACTTCATCCTCAGTCAGCAGTCTAAATGTTAAAGCCCACCAGAGAGCATGGGTTCACTCCGCCATGGCTGAATTGCAGAACGATGAGTGAAAGTTGGTCACCTTTTGTACAGAAGGGACCATGAAGTTTTCAGCTGTAAAAGAACATGCTGGCGAGCAAGGAGGAGGACGGAGTACAGAAGAGAAGGTTATGAACAGTTTCCTGTGATTTGAGATTCATAATTTAAAATTCGGAGTAAAGGACGCGCCGAGATGACAGAAAAATACACAGCGCAGTGCTCGGTACTTGGCGCTTGTTGCTTATGGCTAAGGGCAGCTCCTGAATGCTGTCAGTGTAAGATCGTATTGACAACATATTTTCTAAAGCTTACTGACGGTTTGCAGACTTGAAACTCCCTTGAGACTTGAGTTTATTCATCCTTCCCTGGAACAATGATTATAAAATACTCAAGACACAATCTCTTCAGATTTAGCAGCTCCAGAGGCCGTGCTCGCATGTGAAGCAGTCATTTTCATGGCGCTCTGGGCTTTTTTTTGTGTGAGCCTTAAGATCCATAATAAAGGCTTATATACGACATGACACCATTTACTCCAGTAATAAAAGGACCTCAAACCTCTTGGCCCATCCATTTCTTCAATAAAACAGTTACAGCTGCTGTTATTTTAATCCAGGTTTTTATTCGCCTTTCTTTAATGTCTCATGTGAGGCAGAAAGCTTTACATGTGGCAACGTTGGGGGGGAAAAATCAGATCCTTTTGTCTAATTTTCTTTGAACTTGCTGCGCGTAACCAACCAAATACTTTCTTTTTGTGGCTTTAATACTGCCCGACCTCTGAGAGTTGGACTCTTTCATATATGCATATGAGGGTGAGTTGGGGCGTGTCTGTTTAAATGATATGTAAAGAAGGGGCAAGTATAGAGACGTTCTTTCAATGCGCTGTGGCTCGTACAATGGCTGCATAATTAATCACCATGACGCGTTTTGCCTTTCTTAACGCTCAGAGGTCTGGGCTTATTCTGAATGTTGTTTTTTTTTTTTCCCTTATACAAAAATCCTTAGCAGTGTTTACTCTGCAATGCTGCACAATTGCCTTTTTTCAGCAAAGCCTAACCCACATGATCTGATTTTTTTTTTTTTCTGATACTCTACAGACAGTGGACTGAACCACACAAAAACAAAACTCCGATTCATAAAACCACATGTACGTAGTGGAGTTTTTCAAAGGCTCAAAATTGCATGCAAGACAGTTGCAGAAACAAACAGTTACATTAACACTAGAAAGGAGGATACAGTCATTTTGACCGAGCTGTAACACCCACCCCCCCCCTCCCCAAATGTCCAAAGAGCAGTGACTTTTATTATATTGGAGAATGTTTTGGGCTGACACCGTTTTGAAATTGATATTACAGATCACAGAAGTGTTCTGAGCAGGAATAACTCGAAAGACGAGGTCATTTTGACCGTCTAATATGAACGGTCTCACCTCCGCAAGCCAGCTGTTTTTACCGCTCTTTCAGCCAGTCACTCGTTACCTTGACAACGCAGCTACAGTTTACCTCAGGAAAAAAGTGTTCTGTCAAAAGCTGCCGAGTTAGCCAAAAACAAGAGCCTTAAAATAAGAGTTTCACAGAAAAAAAAAGCATAATTAGTCTAGTTAGAACTGGCGTAAAAAGCAACAAACTCGAGACTAGCTGCCCGTCAGCCCGCGTGAAATGCACAAAATAAGTGACTACAGATGCCATTTTTATAATGACCTACTAAATATGTTGCTATTTTTCATAAAAGTTCATTTCGAGCGTTCAGAATCGTTTAATCTTATTTCTGTTATGACCAGTTCGACCCTTCTGGCCATGTGATTTAGGCATCACGGATATTAAAAAAAAGCTTATTAACTTGTCGTGTAAAACATATTTAAGTATTACGACTCTTTATATTTGCAATGAATATCTTAATTTTTGTTGTTTTAGTTTTTATTCTCATTTATTATTTCATTTGGATGTACAACGTGATATATCCATATTGCAGTCGTGTATTAACACATTAAGTACTATTAATAAATAATCATTAGTACAATACAGTATTGCCTTTCAGACATTTTCGGACCTATTTTAACAAGAGGAATGAATGAATTTATTTATGTGTACCGCATGATAACATAAAAATGCATGCAAACTTTAGACGGTCAAAATGACCTCAGTGGTCATTCTAGTAGTTATGGAATCGTGGCCATTCCAGTGTTAAGGAATAATTGAACCGGACTGTACTTGGAAGTTAGAAGCTGGCTCAGATTAGACTACAATATGCAGACATGACCAAGAGCCTCCTCTAAAGAATAACAAAGGATTATTCAGCCCTTAGTTCCGACTTTGTAATCGGATTATTTGAGACGTGTTCTCACTGATATTTGTGATAACAGCAAGGCTTTTTGGACACAACAATGGTATCAAACTGCTTTTCTCAGTTATGACAAGCTTTATGCAAACAAATATAGCGAATAAAAACAAGTAATGGTTGAAATGAATGACAAAATTGCATGGAATCATTCTTTTATTTTTTTAATCTTTTTTTTTCCTTTGATATCTGCACATGTGCACTTTCTCAAACTAAGCTTACCTGGTTGTGTTGTATTAACCTTTTGTTGGATGCTTTAAGGCAGGATAGAGAATTGTTATCGACGCAAAGCAACAACTCTTGTTGAGGACAGATTTTTTTGGCCCAAAGGTACTATGTACATTTACATGCAATTAATGATTCGATATCGAATTACCAAAATTCATTTGTTGTTGTTAATCCGAACGTGTATGCATACGCTAAAATAATCCGATAATGGGAAAACTCCATGTTTATGAGTCTAGAACCTCTAGAACCAGCCGATAATCGCACAGAAATATGCGATGTATACTTAAAACTTTAAATCAATCCTCAAATTCTTAATTTTCTCCAGTATATACTGTGTTTCAGTATGGATTAGTGGGTCTGGCATTTAATTCCAGTGTTAAGTGAAATCTCTAAGAATAAGTGTAACCTGGCAACCATGATATTTCCACTAGCCACTCCGCTCCGTGTGCATGGGCAGACGTACCCAAAAAAAAAAAAAAAATTAGAAAAAAAATTTGAGCTGTCGGATAACTTGATCCTGTATACATGACGGCTTTATTTTTATGAAAGTAATCAGAAATCCGACTGTCATTTTTAAACACGTGGAAACTCCCTCACTGTCAGTAATTAAAGCATGTTCAATATAAAATGCATTAGTGGAGTCACTTCCCATGCTCGGTTCCATCCTGACATTGGCATGTTCGCCGCATGTCCGAGTGGGTTTACTTCAGATACCTCCTACATTCCTGTCTGTGCGATTGGACTTTCTATGTTGGGTCATGACTGTGACTGTCCTGTTGGACATTGATGTTGATCTGCAGCACTCATTATTAATATAAACACTGCCTCTCGCCTTCCATTAGTCATTTAAATGAATGCCAAGGTATTTGGAGGCACAGTGTAAGGTAATAATAGAATTATACAACTATCATTCTACTACAATTTGTTGAAATTAAAGTGCCGCTATTATTATTCCAATCCTTGACGCTCTTTCCCCTTTCCCTTATTCCCTTCACCTTACTGTTTATTGTTCTGCAGTTCTATCCAGTGCAGTTAGTGCGTCTCCACGACTGTCCCCTGGTACAGCTAACTAGGTTAGACTGATTCTGATTCTGAGCCTTTCCTGCATAAGGAGTGATGGCCATGCTTATTTCAGTTTCTGGATACCATCATTCTTTTTTTCCTGCTGTTCACATTTGGTGCGTTTCATAGTAAATAAAGCTTTAAGTTAAATGTTCTGTGTTGACCTTGTCCTGACACAATGCTTCAGTCTCCGTGTCTGAAACAACAGCAAGGTGCTTGGTTAGGGAAATGTACTTTTTTTTTTCTATTATTTGAAGGCTACGCTTTTGAAGAGGTGGACGTTACAGGGGCGCCCTGGTTTGGTTTAACTGTTGTAGTATTATAGTAATAATAAGTGACCATCGGAGCTGACGTCTGTGGTGTAGATGAAGGAATGCAGCAATGGTTTAAGAGATACCATTGGACAGCATTTATTGTGATTCTGATTTGATTCCCACACTCCCATTGTGAGGACCCTCCGTCAACCACTTGCGCCATTCACCGGCTCTGGTCTCTCTGTCTGACATTGTCAGATTTGAATAGTGGTAACTGTAAGAGGCTGACCGGCGAGAGCGTTAATGGTAATGCACCCATGTTACGTTTTTGCGCTTGAATAACCTTGGACATCCACAGCTGAGCGATTAGGAGTGCCCCCGGCCCCAAGGGTCAGGGCGGTCATAGTTCAAAGGCAGCGAGGCTGAAAGAAAGCCCATGGGAACCTCGTATGTATTTGCATGTGTCGGCGTAGGAGAGCGTGCCGAAGAAGAAGAGGGACGGTGCGTTTGGAAACCGAGCGTCCATCTTTTCATGTGACGTCTTTGAGGTCCTGAAGGGAAGCTAACTGGGTCAGTAGCACAAGTGAGAAAGTCTGGGATAGCACAGCCACTAGAGAATGAAACTCTGTTTATGGCTCAGTGATACGGAATCAATTTGGTCTGGTTGCTCATTTGGGTTTTAGATCAATGATTGCTGATTGTGCTGGAGGATTGCACTCTATACGTTAGATCAGGAAATGGAATATTCAATAATTCCACAGTTCGTTTAGCTTTTCTTCTTGACATTTTGATAACCCTCTTTGTCCCGTGTTCTCAAAGCACCCTGGTGGTAAAAATACACTGCTCAATAATTAATTTTTTTTTGTCTGAACCATTTAATAAAAGTGCAGTTGTTTTTTTTTTTTGTTTTTTTTTCTTTCCCGTTCTAGTCTTTTTCAGTCAGCACAGGTTGGCGCAAAATAACTGCCGTGTTTCACTTCTTGCCACACTAGAGCCAAAATGCTGAAAGAGAAATGGCTTCTCATTAACCTTTTACATTGTGTTACTTTAATGTCTTTCTTGCCTTGTCTTTTTTTGCTTGTTTCCTCTAACTGTTCTTATGATCTACGTATGTTTTGGGGTTCTCATCGTACCCTAACGTGGGTAGTTGGGCCATCGGATAACTGGGACTTCCTGTGCGTGTCCCAGGGTACCAAGTAGATCAGCAGGTTATGTTCCAGTTAGGGCTCACGATCATGAATAATTGCGATCGTTTTTACCCCCCCACTATTTTAGTAGGCCCGTATACTTAATAATAGTGTAATACCATCTACTATAATGCACACTATAATGATTAAACAGCATCAATTTATTAAACGGTACATTTATATAGCCATCCATCCATTGTCTTGTGCTTAATTCATTAATTGTGGGCTAGCCGGTGTTCACCCGGCAACTCTGGGCACAAGGGCAGGAACAACCCTAGATGGGGTGCCAAGCCGTCGTAGGGCGCACACAGTCACGCACTAAGAACCACTTTAGAGACACCAATTAACTTAACACGCATGTCTTTGGGAGGAAACTGGAAAGATGTGAATGGCACTGCTCCGTACACTCCAAAACGGATGCTCAACCAAACAGTCTGCTTTGTGTTGGCTTTGCTCCCCGACTTAGAATGACACTAACATTTTATTGGTCAATATTTATTTATTTATTTATTTTGCTTTCAGTGGCTGAAACATCAGTGCATCTCTAATTTCGTTGTGTGCTTTTGATTAATACAAGACTCGAGTTGGCAGGTATTCAGCCTCTTTATTTGGGTAATGCTTGGCTCACCGTCAAAAAGTGGGATTGACAAAAATGCACTTAAAGTTCTATGAATCAAAGTGTGCGGTGCTTGAAAGTTGCCCATGGATCAAAGCCAGGAAACAAGGAGCTGCTCCTACTCAACAGAAGTGTTCATCCCTGCGGTGAAGGGCCTCCATAATTCTACCTCAACTGCTGTTCTAGGAAACAGGACCTCGTTTGTGTGATGCATTCGGCATGTTTAAGAACATTTGCAAACCTCTCCCGTAATGGGCCCAAGGCTAAGCTTTCAGAACGTCTTTAGGCATTCATCATAAATACACCGTTGCTGGCACTCCGATCTAATTTGGCAGCCCACAGTGCTCTTTCTTAAACCAGCCCAGAATCAATTTTGCTCACAGACTCGGGTGTTCACACACAATTTGAGTATGCCTCAAGTGGTTATCCTGAAATATCTATAGCACTCCGGTCACATCCTGTATCGCTACAAGGACTTAAAGGTTAAATAGCATTCCTACATTTCACTGCTAAACATCTTCCTTTCTGTACTCCTAGAGTTTTGTATCCTGACATGGGGTATGTGGCAAAAACCAAATTCAGGTTATGATCCTAGCGTTCAGATTATGGTGAGATTTGACAAAGGACACCATTTGTAGTGGGTAGATGGATGGGTTTCAGAAAGCATAGAGTTCATGAGAAGAAACTGTATAGCTGTTTGTTTTGATTCCAAATTATACAGCAGCATTAAATTTGAGTGAAATTCTGTTTCTTTTATTTATAATCAACTGTCCTTGCATAGGGTCTAAAGTGAGTAATGTTAGAGTAAAGAAGCTGTGCTTTTTCTTCTGATATTGCTTAAATTTATGCATATTATAATAAATAAATGCAGAATATGTAAATGCAGGTATTCAGCGTTTAATGTTCTCCTCACTGACTGAGGTTTTAAAAGTGTAATAAATTATCGTAAGAAATGATAGTAGTAATAGGAAATAATCTCAAAGTTTCAGGACGTTTTCTTCTGTTAGCCATGGTTGCCTCCATGGAAACGCGTCCAGTCATCACTGCATTGCATCAAAAGGATTTCACAGGCAAGGACTTTGCTGCTTGTAAGAACAATCAATTCATCAAAAGCTTCAAGGGCAGTGGTTCAATTGCAGTGAAGAAGGCTTCGGGGTGCCATCATCTCCTAAAGTGGATGCAGCCATGAAATCGAGTCACCACCAGTGCAGAGCTTGTTCAGGAATGGCAGAGGACAGGTGTGAGTGCATCTGAGGCTTTTGGACGATGGTTTGGTGTAAAAACATCAGCCATCAAGGACAGACTGACATTCTCCAGGAGGAATAGGGATTGGGCTGCAATGAAGATGCTTACTCTGATGAAACCCCCTTCAGACTGTTTGGAACATCCGGAAAAAGTATTGGCTGCAGAAGAAAAAGTGAGAGCTACCATGAGTCCTGTGTCATGAAAATGGTGAAGGATCTTCGGCGCATCCCTAAGAACACTCGCATATACAAGGAATGGTATCAAAACATCCTCCAACAAGATCTTCTCAACTTGAAGCAGTCTGAAGATAAACGAGACTTTTTTTTTTTCCTGCTTTATAGAGCACCATGTTACAAGGCACAAATCATAACCAAGTGTCTCTGTGAACAAAACGTTGAAATTCGGGCTTCTTTGCCAGGAAACTCCCCAGATCCAAATTCCATTGAGGACCTGTGATCAGTCCTCAAAAAGAACTCCAAGCACTGACTACGCAAGAGTGGGTTGCCACCATGTAAGATTTTCCCCAGAAGCTGATATCCAGCATGCCAAGGCGAACTTCAGAAGTCTTAGGGTCAACACTTTAAATGTTAAGTATCTGAGTTTATATGTCAATAAAAAGTTTAAGGATGTCTATAGTTGCACTTCATTTTACCACATAAACATCTGACAAAAAGTTCTAAAAAAAAACTATGAAGTACAGTTATTTGTAATCAATTACACGGCTTTCCTGTGTTTTTTATTTATTTTTTTTTATTTGTCTAATACAGCCAGTTTAAGCAAAGACTTAATATTTACAGTACAGTACTCTTCCTCTATAGTGCAGTACTAGTGAGGGAGCAATGATGTAGTGTTCGTCTCCAGCGGTTGATCTTCACAGTAAGCAATATGCTTGTTCTTCACTGTTCTATGTGGAATTTGTCAAAGCTAAAGCTAACGGAGTGCAGAGCCCGACACAAGCCAGCAGCTGCTGCCATCTTTCTTTGGCAGTGAAGAAGTTACCATCAAAAGAAAAGTTAAACACAAATTCTGCGTCTGCACCCTTTTATCGTTCTCGGACAGAACTGGATGGTCGTATGTTTAAAAAAGAAAATCGGAATCGGTCAAGCAAATTGCAATCATTCATTCACTCATCCAGCACTACGCTGTCGTTGTATTCGTTGATTTGTTTGAGGGGGTAATTTATCTGGACTTTGAAGGTGAACCTTGATGATTGCTGTACTCTTCAAGGCCTGTGTTAATTCTGATTAAGTTCCAAAAATTTTTTTTAACCAAATCTCTATCTCTAGTGTCCTTATGGCTTGCAGAGGGTTAATGCTAATTTGACACGAGCACTGTGCAGCCGTAGGCCTTTTATGTGATTGTGTGATATTTGCTGCTTCTTTCATAGACGGCCCACACCTGTGTGAGGTCAGCTACGCTCCAACCTCTCCCACTCTGCTATATTTGCGGCTCTGAGCACGAAAACAGTCTGCCCCAAATGTGGATTGCTATGTGATCGACGATTAAATATCATGGCGCGTGCAGTGTGTCTGTTAATATTTTACCTTCTAATAAGATCAGCTGTGCTTCAGTATTACAGGATAGTTTTATGTGCTCTTTATATGGCATTTTAAATACTGTGTAATTGAGCTTTTCTTTTGTAATATCATAACGGTTGAAATTTAGGTTGCGTGCAGCATAAATGAAGCTAAGCCATGGCTAAAATGATAAACGATGAAGGTCAGTGGTGAGTCGTGTCTGTGTTCCTATTCTTTTGACAGTGCTGTGCCCTAGTCACTTAAAGGTTCCTTAAGCCTTTTGAATCATTTCCATTACTCCAAACGCTGCAGAGACCAAATTAGATTTATGCTGAATGAATGAAAATCCAATTGTGGCACGCTGCCTGGCGTCATGGCTTACGGCAGCGTACATGTCTGGCATGACGTCTGTCTTCAGCGAGGCTTGTAACCGAGCTTGATAGAGCCTCTGATAAGTTAATAATGCACAGCCAATCAGATGTACTGGTTCTAAGGATTACTCATCAGCAACAAACCCACTGTTATTCTGCTTTCGACTGGAGCTCTTTGTATGTGCTTCTGTTGCAGCTCATTGACCCAGGCAGGAAGAAGACTGTAATGAATGGGGTTTTTCGGCTACAGTAACCTTTATCAAAGATGCAGTATTCTGGAAGTGGGAAGGCTGTGGCCTCGTTCAGGCTTTTGACAAGAAAACGCAGCAAATGAGGCTTTGGTTTGGTTTTAAACGAAGATGTGCCAGTGTTGGTGTTAGGAGGGTTTGCACAGTGCGGTATTGATGGGCTGCTGCTATGGGTCTTCTTGTACAGTTCATACTTCTTTTTATTATCAGTGTCTTGATCACCGAGATTTTCTTGAACTCTGACTGTAAACTCCTAATTCATGTTTGTTGCAGAAGAGTAAAATTTTGTAACTTTTTAAAAAATTGAAGTAATATCCCATAATGAACTGGTGAACCTACAGTAAAACATTTGAAACGTCTCTTTCCAGTGATTTCTTTCAGTCGCAGGAGACTGAAGCTGAATGTGTGAGATGTGGGGCTTTGTTGCTGTATGTTGAGGTATGGTGATAAGAGATCTGTGCCGAGATCTTAAGATTTTATTCAGTTATTCAAGTAAGCGTTTGCCGCAACAAAATTAAATGTAATCAATAATAATAATAATTTACTGTGGGCTACATTCATGTGTTTTATCATGACCAAAAATTGGGGGACATTTCAAAATTAAATACACCCATATGAAATATCCCCTTATTTCTGTTAGCGGGGTACATGAAATCCAACCCAAAATATTGAATCAAAACGACCCTCAAGTGATGGATTCGGTCAAAGCAAAATGCAGCATCAGACACACCAGACTCTCTGGTAGTCGAATCCGGTTAATGGGAGCAGCCGCTTATTCGGACCAAATCCTAAAGTCCCGAAACAAATCCTGTTTTATACGTTCTTTGGTCCAATGGAGCGAATAACATTACATGTGAGAGAAAAAGAAGCCACAAGTCGCCACTTAGAGCGGATACAAAGCGGGTCGGCGAGATATGGGAGGATTTTTGGGATCCCCGGGAGAATTGGTGCTTTTATCAAAGGTCAGGAAATCCGAAAAGTTGT
>JAUZST010024789.1:0-31115 GCA_034779995.1 Parotocinclus haroldoi
CCAAATTTTCATTTTGTTCATTTACATGCCTCTCATGGACTACAAAAAAATGGAAAACACACACACACACACACACAGTATTACAAACAACACGATCAGCTCTTTACAGCCACAATGCCCATAGTTCAAAGACAGATTTTTTCCCAATTATAATTTATCTTGGTCGTTAAAGCGAATGGACGTTGATCGGATGAGCATTAAATAGGGTGCAGTTTAATTTGTTTGGGTGCATTAAATAAAGATGATTAACAAAATTTGACGAGGGCAATTGACCGCATTGGCAAATTTGTCATAACACACTAGACGATTTAAAACATCAAATAAAATATTTCTGGACCTACCTTGGTAATCCAGCCTTCCTGCTGTAGTTTTGCAAACACCTTGTTCACGGTGTCTTTCACTGGCTCATTTTTGTCTGCCTTCTGCATCTGTTCCTCTTCCTGTTTCTGATCCTCCAGAGCAGTACGACATTGCTCAAACAGATGATACTTGAAATGCTTAAGTGCATGGTACACCGTGGTACGATTTCCACAGACCGAGCCCACAAAAAATCTCTGTAATTTGTAGTCAAGATATAACTTGAGTTAAGACAATATTTTAACATAAAACAGTAGAAAACTTTATCTATTATAATCCCAATTTAAATTAAACTCAGTAAAGTATGTAAGATGCCTAAAATAAATAAATAGTAACTTGCAAATTCTACTCACACAATGATAAAACAGTACAGATTCGAACACCTTGTAAGAAATAAAACACTACAAACACCTAGAAAGATACCTAAACTACTGAACATGTCAGGGTTCTCTAACATGTGTTGCCCAAACATTTGCAAAAGACTGAAGACTATAGACCTATAAATAACCTGTGTGTTACCTGTGAGTCATTAGGCATGAACTGGTCCTCCTGGAGTGTGTTGCTGTGATACAGCTGTCCAGACAGGTGTACGCAGTAACGGCCATGTCTGTGGAGTTCGCAGGCTTCACAGCTCTTTGTTACGACGTTCACCATGACAACCCTTACTTTAGGATAACATTCCACCCGCTCCTTATGGGGAAAGTGCCACAATGTTAAGCTTTTGCATTGTTCGTTGCATATTTAGTACGCTAGGTACTGCATACAAGTGCTTTACTTTGTAGCGTTCCTTCCAGCGGCTCCTCTGCATCAGATTCTCCAGGCGTGGGAGCACCAAACGCTCGTCAAAATGATGCAATGACGATTTCATCTCTTGAGCATAACGTTTTGTCCGCTCACCAGCTGCAGTAAGGGATATATCAATTAATGAGTATGTTCACTCACCCGGGACTTTATTAGGTACACCTACACCTAGTCTATCTGTTTCTTTACTCTGTTCTCTGGTGAGGACCCCACTAGGATGACCACAGATCGGATGTTTCAAAAATAAATTTGAAGAAGAGCCCGCAAGAACTGCTGGATAATCTGATCCTGTTCATGCCACATCACTCAAAACATGGAGCCAAGGCAGCAAAGGAGTGGCTCAAAAAGAAGCACATTAAGTTCATGGAGTGGCCTAGCCAGTCTCCAGACCTTAATCCCATAGAAAACCTATGGATGGAGCTGAATTGGGGTCTGAGTTGCCAAGCAACAGCCTCAAAATCTTAACGACTCAGAGATGATCTGCAAATAGGAGTGGACCAAAATTCCTCATGACATGCACAAACCTCATCATCAACTACAAAATGTCTGACTGCTGCGCTTGCCACCAAGTATCAAGTCTTGTTTGCTAGCGGGATCAAATACTGCAAAATGTAAATAAAATACATACATACATACATATCTCTCACTGTTAAAATAAACCTACTCTTAAAATTAGACTGTTCATATCTTTGTAAGTGGGCTTACTTAGAAAATCAGCCAGACATCAAATAATTATTTCCTCCACTGTACACAGCACTAAAAACAGCTTTCATTATCTGAACAGTGTTTATATTGATGAAGAATTAGGAAGAACGTACCATAAAGTGACTTGAGGAAAGATGTGTCCAGTGCATTGATCAGCAAGGCTTTGACCACCACCTGAAAGTGGGTTAACTGGGATCCAGTGATAACTACAAGTAACACAAAGGTCTTTGCTTTCGTTACACATTAAGAACTGGGTCACAAATTCAAACTCCTGTCAGAAAAAAGCACAAACAAAATGCTGGAAAAGTTCAGCTGAAAGAAAATCTTCCAGTCTTTGATTAAAAGTAGTAGCTAACGTCTTCACACTGTGTGCTCAAGAAGATTCAATGAAGTCTAGATTTGGTGTTTTTGAAAAGCTATAAAGCCATAAAGTGCCTCACTTCAACCACTCTTCAGTAATACAGAAGTATTTATGGCAAAATCAGAGTGTTAGCACATGCTCATATAAAGTTGCCTGTAATGTTTGTTGGCCATTACACAGGTTACACAGGCTGGTTAACATCTATCCCATCAATGTCTGTTCGTAACTGAGGTCTTAAAAATTATAATCAATTATAATAAGCCGTAAATAACTGGTCACTTCAACAAGCAAGCAACACTGTAGAGCCACAAGGTAGGACTTAAAGAGCAGAAGTCAGTTGTTTGTGTTTGTACAAGTAACCATAGTTACTTAGTATTGTGCTCACTTGCTTATGTTTGAACTAGAGTTCTAACTTGGTTGATGTCTTTAGAGACTGTTTTGTGCACGTTTCTTGTGTTTGTGTGCATGGCATATTTATATCAAACTGGAACAGTCTCTAGACCCCTAACTGCTAGATGTGCTACAAGGATCTCGAAGAGTGCTTATATCTGCTGAGAGAAAGTGTTAGAAATACAAGCCTGATACAGCTCTTCAGCACTATCGTGCACTCCTTACCACAATCTCGTCAGATGTGGCTGCTACCAAGACAACATTATAAAGAAAAAAGCTTCAGATCCACACAAACTCTTCTTATCACTCCTCAACCCTCCTCATCTTGCTCAGTCATCCTCCTTAACTGCTGAAGACTTTGCCACCTTCTTTGAAGATCTGCCAGTCCTTTGCACCTGCCACTATCATATGATGTACTTCAGGGTCTCTTATCCATCAACCCTACCACATGTCATTTCGGTCCCATCCCATCAGCGGTGTTAAAACAGACTACTTAAGATCCTCTTCCCTTCATCTCCAACAACTCCCTCATGTATAGTCATGTTCCTTCTGCCTTCAAGACTGCAAGAGATATTCCCATCTTGAAGAAACCTTGATGTTTATGCTCGAATGTTCTGCCTATAGCCTTTCAGCCCTTTTAACACAGATTGACATTCAGGATCACAACCAGTCTGGATTCAAAGCAGCTCACCCCACAGAAATGTCCCTGGTGGCTGTTTCTGTGAAACTACGTACTGAAAGAGCATCCACTTTCATCCATCTTGATCCTTCTAGACCTTTCAGCTACCGTTGACACAGTCAACCACAAGATTCTACTTTCTGTCCTCTCCAGTTTTTGAATCACGGACTCAGCCTGGTAGTGGCTTGATTCCTACCTGGAAGCTCGTACTTATTAGGTATCATGAAGAGGTTCTGTATCCGAATCATGTCACCCAACAACTGGAGTTCCACATGTTTCAGTTTGGGACGTCTTCTTTTCTCTGTTCTCTTGGTGAATTCATATACTCTCACTGCTATGCTGATGCCACTCGGCTCGTCCTCACTTTCTGTCCAACAAATGGTAAGATCTCCACCGGTATCTCAGCATGTCCGGAGATAATCTCATCATGGATGTCAGCTCATCATTTGAAGCTAAACCACAACATAACCAAACTGCTTTACATTCCTGCACTTGGGTCCCATATCCAGATTTTGCTATCTGAAATTTGAACTCTGTCACACCTTCATAGAGTGCAAGAAATCTGGGAGATATCTTTGATAACCAGTTGGGCTTCTCTGCTCATATTTCCAAACTGACCCAAGATAATCACTGTACATAATAACATTATGAATGGCCACCATACTTTAAAGCTGGCAGCACACACAGTGGGTTAAAGACACATAAGAAACATAAACCAGGAGTTTAGTAATCCAAAAGTTAACTCATCATAATATACCAGTTTCTCACAGGTCTTGGTTTGGTTTTCTAGGTCCACAGCAAGTTAGGCATATTTGTACACTGGTCTACAATACAACACACAGACTAGTTCATGGAGGTGCTCAGTTAATAATAATAATTTATATAGAGCTTTTCACAATGGTGCATTCTCTCAAAGCAGCTTTACAATATTATATTACATTAAATTGTCAATCTCAAATTGAGCCAGTCTAGGACAACAGTGGAAAGGGAAAGCTCCCTGAATATAGAAGGAAGAAACCCTGGTAGGACCAAGACTCAAAAATGGACCTATCCTCCTTGAGTGACCTAGATGTTAATTGAAATAATTAAGTAGTATTAATAGTGATATTAAGTCAATAATAACATTTAAATTAAATAGCAAAATAGGTTTAGCAGGCAGTTCTTGGAGGCACCTAATAACTAAATGATTAGGGAAAAAGTTATTGCACTCTGGTGTGTCCCGGGTATGGTGGGACTGGTTTCTAACTGAAATCTTTTTTATTGAGGTGTTAATTGTCAGACCTCCATTACAGCTGTTTTATATTTCTAACATTACAACCCAATGCAATAGAACTCATATGTGCAGCTGTTTGTAAATGTGAGTTTGTCACTTCAGATAGGTTCCCATTCTATAGTCCATCCCCTTACATGTTTTTCCACAACCACTAAAACAGGTCTATTGTGAAACAAAGATCTTACACTGGCGTGGAAGATGAGAGAGGAAGTCCTTATCCTGCCCGTCTTCGACCTCTTCCTCTTCCTCCCCCTCTTTCTGCTCTTCATCCTCTACGATGAAATCCTTTAGACTATCACTGTCTGCCTGCTTTTCTTCTTCGCTGCTGTCTATCAAACAATTGTCTTCCACACTGGAGACCTCTTCAGAATCTTCTGTTTCGTCTTTGTCGTTGGCTTTGTCCTCTTTCACTTCTGTCACCTCCTCATCTGAACCCTGCAGGAGCAATGTACTTGTGTGGAAATCAAAACTATTTACACTTTTAATTAAACTACCTCAATACGTTTATGCGGCATTAAAACAAAATATTCTGCTTGGCAGATCACATGATTTTCTATATTTGATGCATCTCAATACAAATAATAAAATGTCCGAAGTTAAAATTTGGTGTTTGAAACTCAGTTAAACATTTAGTTCTGTTGATGCCCAATTGAGTCAGGCTACAAAGTCTGTTATGCGATTTCACAAAAACCTGTTATGTGATTTACATTTTTTTTATTCATTCGGAATCATATTGATTATTTGACTTGAAAATGTTTTACTAAACTGAAGTCAAATGAATTCAGCACTTAATTTCAGGTTGGTTGGTAGGATATCAGCCAGCATGAGAAAAAGCACAAAATCCTTTTCTCATAGAATATAAGAAAGAAGTAACTAATAAAATATTTAAACATATAAAATGTACTTATCGGACAAAAAAAAAACCCAAAAAACTAAGAGACTACTCTGATCTAATCTGAAGTGTCAACACATTGGGGTGATTCAGCGTAAAATAGCTTTTGGCTGCTAATGCTTAAAAGTAATGGTGCAAACCTTACTGATGAATCATTTATGAAATAATAACCTGTAAATCTTTTAGATAATCATTTATGAAATAATAACCTGTAAATCTTTTAAATAATCATATATGAAATAATAACCTGTAAATCTTTCAGATAATCATTTATGAAATAATAACCTGTAAATCTTTTAGATAATCATTTATGAAATAATAACCTGTAAATCTTTTAGATAATCATTTATGAAATAATAACCTGTAAATCTTTCAGATAATCATTTATGAAATAATAACCTGTAAATCTTTCAGATAAAGCTAAAATAAAGAGACAGCACATGCTTCTAGTTAGCAAGACAAATATTGTGGGATTCCACTATTGTGTGTGGGATACCATGTGTAACAGGTCACTAATGTGTTGACAACGTCACCTCTATTGAGAGAGTAACATGTACTTGTGTTCATTATTAACAGAGCTTCAATTAATTCATTAATTCATTATCTTCTGATTAATCCACATGCGGTCACGAGGAAGCCTCTGCCCACATGGCAACTCTGGGTGCAAGAACAGGAAAAACCCTAGATGGAGCGCCAATCCATCGTCAGGCACACACACACACACACACACACACACACACACACACACACACACACACCAGGTCTGTGAAAAACCCACATCTGCATGACGTTCTCACCGTGTTTCTCCGGCAGCGCCATGATCTCGTGTTCTTCCTCTTCTTCAACAGTTCCATCAGCTTGCTTTTTCTCTCTCTTCTCTTAGCAGCAACCTCTCTAGTCTTTGCCTTTTGTTCCTTCACCTTATCAGATTCACCTTCGGAATCCGAGAGCTTTACTCGTTTTGCCTGTGCTACTTTTCTAACTGGATCATCTACAACCTCACTGTCCGATGAGTCACTTGTGTCATCATTTAGGACGCTCATTGATCGCTTCCTCATCCTGTGCGATATGGCACACTTTTCCTCATCAGTGTCTTCTCCCACTTTCTCATGTCTGGGTGGCTGAACACTGTCCGAACTCTCATCATCATCATCATCATCATCAGACTCCTGGTAGGACAGCCTGTGCACAGTGGACCAGGGATCATCATCATCATGTGTCCTGAATAAATACTTATGATGCATTAAATATGGCATTTACATTAATAATAAGGTACAAGAAAGTGCCATATAATATATTACATAGAGTTTATCTGGTGAAATGAGTTCTAAAGAAGTTTAACTTTGGTAAAACATACATATTGTCTTTTGTTTACATTGAGAAATAAATTCTTGTTTTAAACGGATATGAAGGCATTTATTATGTAAGAATTTATATGAAGTGTTTTGTGAGTGACAATTTGTGAGCTGAGTAATAGTAAAGTAAGGAATTTCATGTTCACAACACGATAAGATGGCGATTATGAAGAGTTTAGCAAATTCCTGTTCTTACCGTTCTTATTCTTAAATATTTTTCCCCATTTTATAATTTGTTACAGAATGCACAGTAAATCTAAACTCTCACAAACGCAGGAAAGAAAGCCTTCATTTGCACAGTTTATATACAGTATATTTTTATGTTGCAGCAATTCTGAATTTTTTTCAGTTACTTTGAAAGTTCTCTATGGGTCCATACTATAGTATATAGTGAATATATATTCACATTTAGACATTGATCAACCCTCTCAGAAGCATTTGATTTTAATTCATTAATTCAATTCAAAATAATCAGAAAAGCACATGAAAAGTCAAAGAAAGTTGTTTGATTCCGCAAATGAGTATCAAGTGACATATTAATGGGGTGAACAGAAGCATATTAAACTGGATGAGAGTGCATGATCACCCAAGAGTCAAAACGCACTGACAGTGATGGAACATGAACAGGATCCAATTGTTCAGCAGTTTTTGTGGGATCCTCTTCGTATTCATTTTGTAATAGCTCCTATTTTTGTGAACAGTTTACATGCTGCGTTTTACAATTCTGGGTGACCATCTGGATGAATTCTTTTTATTTACTCTTTTTTTGTCAATGAATTTACACTGCTAAAGTCTACGCACCAATTAAGTAGGTTGAGACAGATGAGTGCAAACAACTTCCGACTCAATAGATACACTGCCAAACTATTGTCTAATTGTCATTATTTAAAAATACCAGACAAATCGAAGTATTATTTTTGTCAGTACCGTACACCCAAAAATAACCTTACCAAAATACCCCACCAATTAACCTACCAAAATAAAAAATATATCTCCATACTGCAGAAGAGAAACAACAGGAAATCCAATTCACCATAAATCGTTAACAGAATGGTATTTGAAAGTGAACTTGTCGCTCCTACTTGCTATCTGAAGTACAGCTGCTTTCGCTGGTGAACGAGCCTTCATCGCTGTCCTCTAGGAGCTTCTCGAGCGCGTTCACGCGGGTCTTTTTCCGGTCGATGCGCGACGCCAGGAGCGGGCGTTCCCGCCGCCTTCCCATGAGCGTACCCGTGATTCTCATGACAGCTGCTAAGCACTTTAGTCTTTAGATAAACGAATGCTAAACTCAAGTTATTTAGAAAGTGAATAGGTAACTACGGACTCGTATTCAGAGGTTTCTTAAAATATATGAATCCACCTAGAAGCGGATTCCTCCTGACCGCTTCGTAAACATGTAAACTATTAACAACAGAATGCAAAGCGAACGCAGTAGTCTAGCTGCACAATAACGACGAGTCAGTCTAGAATAGCCAGAATTAAAAATAAAGAAAACGGAATGGCTGCTCTAGCGCTGATCCTGCTTATATGAACTGCGTGTTTCTGTTTTCATTATCTTCGTTGTTTTGGAGGTTGGTGGACCTTATTCAAGCGCATTACCGCCACCATCTGATCCGGAGTGTGGGCATGGTGGAGGGACCCTGTTACCAGGAACATGATCTATTAAATGCACTAGTGTTGTATATGCAAGTGATTAAACGTCAGTAAACAAGTGAATATTGCCTTGTGTACCTGATATTATCTGGTATACACCCTAATAAGCCCTCCGGACTAATAATAGTCACAAATCTTTACTTTTTAAAATCTGCTTCGAGTTGCACGCATATTTAAATTTCTATTTACAATCATGTCATTTATCAGACGACCTTATGTAGAGCGAGACATTGTTATGCATGATCTGTGTATATAAAGGTGTGAGAATATGTGATCTGTTCTGATTTTTCGGGAAAGCGTGATTTACTTTGGAACAATGGTCTGCGTTGAGTAACAGGATACTGCCTTCAGATTCCCTTTAATTTCACTTTTGTAGTTTCTTTCACAGTCTGCTCATCTATTTACATCCACGCCATCTAGTGGTAAGGCACGGGTAATGTCTGGCTTTATAACCACTTCTTTCTGATTTAATACTTTTCTGTACTGTTTCTGTACTGAGTGATATAAACACTAAAGCAATAAAAACACACCATTTGCACATACTAGCAGGAAATATTTACTACCAGGTTGACCTTTTGCACAAACATACATACATATCATGGACCACTATGTATGTACAACAGGTACACACTTAAACATGGCTACACATTCAAACATGTCTCAACATTGTATCATGGACAACCACAGGTGTAGCAGGAGGCAGGGTTACTGTAGTTAACAGTTTACGAACAAAGTATACATTTCTGAAATACATTACATTCTAATTAAATGCAAAATGAAAACTAACATAGCATGGCAAATGCCTGCCTTCTTGAGACCTCTGTCCTTGGGTACAAGCCATATGAAAATGCAGGCACTGCAAAAATGAGACTGAGATTTAAGGCTTGTATAGACTTGCACCTCTTTTCTTAAATGTGAATTTTACATTACGTGCAATATTTGTTAATTAGCATTATGGCATGATGTTGCTTATGAACCCGAGTGTACTGAAATGGAACAGAATACAAACTTTTCCTAGCTTGACTATTTCATAGTCTTGAATATGCAAGACTCCTCATTATTTTCCAGTAATAAATAAAAGTCAGTGAGTGAATTTTGTTGTTAAATGCATTGAGAAAAAATCCCCAAAATAAGACATTATTGATAGAAGCTGTACAAACATGTAGGTAGAAACAGTCCAATGTTTTTTCTCTCCTGCAGTATTGCGATTTATCCATAATCACAGTGATACAGGGAGGCTGTGCGACTGCTTATTATAAGTAGTTTTATTTCATAGTGCACTACATACATTTCTGTTGAGATTATCTGAATAAAAATGAATATATTTGTAAACTATACATTTTACAAAATTCATTAGATTTACATATTTTGTAAGCTTTGTATAATTTAGTAGCAAATATTCTATGACCAAATGAAGATTTCACCATCAGATCCGGCGGAAAATAAACATTCTCCTTTATGGTCAAAAATAATGCTCTGGACTGCATCATTATGTCCCAATAAACTGGACACATGTGAGGAAGCAACTTCCACGAGTTTCACAGAGCCATCATTACTTGCGACTGCAAGGACCTGTCCATTCGGACTGAAAGCCACTTGATTACTGGAGTGTGGTCCTGTATCAATGGTTACCATAGCTGACATGTTCCTAACATCCCATAATTTAAGAACACCATGAGAGTCACAGGAAGCGATGATGTCGCCGAGAGAGTTAAAGGCTGCACTGTTGCATGAGTGCTTGTGTCCATAAAAGGTTTGAGCACACAATGCAGAACGGGCATCCCACAGCGAAAGGGTCTTATCAGCAGAGCAGGTAAGGAGAATGTTGGAGAAGGGCAGGAAGGTAATAGAGTTCACTGAGTCGATGTGACCACGTAGGGTATAGCGGCAACGCTCACTGTTCAGGTCCCAAACTTTGGCTGTGTTGTCCATGGAGCAAGATGCTACAAAGTCTCCACATGAATGAAAGGAGCATCCCCAAGCAGAATGGCTGTGACCCTCCAGGGTCAAGACGCAAACAGATTTTTCAAAGTCCCAGAGTTTTACCGAGGTGTCCCCACTGGTGGTGGCAAGGCAGCACCCATTTGGGTGGAAACTACAGGAAGATAGCCAGTCAGTGTGACCGTCACCTGTCATTATCATCTCTCCTTCTGGCATGCCCCAAAGTCTCCAGAGGTGATCATCACTGGTGGAGCATACAATAAGTTTGCTTGGATGGAGAGCAAGGCAACTTACAGCCAGGGTGTGTGCCTTGAGGGATTTGTTCATAACAAAGCCAGATATTTTACTGCTTTGACCAGAGAGGGCTTTTATTTCAGGCAATAAAGGATGTACGCGTGTGCTGGGTGGGAACTCAGAGTCTTTTGGATGTTTCGCAGTCTTGCTTTTGGTAGTGTGGTAAAGAGCCACATCATCGCCTAATGGTCTGTTACCTTGTTCTGGACTATGTTTGACCTTTTCCTGTCCATTTTCCTTCAGGTTTTTGTGGGTTGATGAAGAGGAGTGTAACTTATCTAGAGTATGAATTGGTCCAGAAGCTCTGTCTCTCTCAATGCTAATTAACATCTTCTGCCTCATAGCTGTCTGGTACTTCTCATTCAGTTGTTTCAAAGCAGATTCGTAGGACGCATAGTGCTTCTTTAATCGCCTGATGTCCTCGGTTATCCTGTTTTTCTCTTCCAGGACACGTTTATGCTGCAGCCGGTGGAAGTCTCGCTCTTTCTGAAGATTCACAATGGTCTCTGAACTCTGGAAGAGTGCATCCTTGTAGCTATCTCGCTCTCTCTGAACATTTTTCAGCTGGCTCTCCAGTCGCTGGTTGGGAGTATAAACGTTAGGCACAAATTCCCCCATGTCTGTTTTCAGTGTGCCTTTCTGTAACAGCTCAAACCATTCGGTCTGAAAGCAATGCAGCGTTCTGTTCATTCCCATCCTCAGAAGGTAGTTGCGGAGAAAGTCGTCCACGGTCTCAGGGTTGGGACTTGAAAGCTGCTTAGATGAGAAAGTTCGATTTTTAGCGGGTTCAGACAGAGCTCTAACCACACTTTCCAAATCTTTAACTTCTTCAGTCACATTCTCCTCGTCGACGGGGTTTTCTTCATAATCAAAACCATCTTCAGAGAAATCTGAAACAGATTCTACTACCCTTTCGTCTGTTGTCGCCATTCTCGTTACGTTATCCTCTTTCGGTAGACTGCGTCTCAGTTTGTTTGTCGCGTTGTGTACTGTTGCTATGGAAACCCACTTGGAGACGACGCTAATGACTACTAAACCCAAACAGCTCAAAGACAAGATCTTACTACATCTAGCATAATTTAGTTTATTTATTTGTAGCTGTGGGCTATATATAAGTTTATTCACAGTCCCATCATACACATACAATTCGATATATTCGAATTGCAAATGAATATGCAAAAGTCTGCCTTGATCTCAGATAAAAAATGTTTATATCCTCTATATCCTTACCCACGTTTTATTAATTGGTATTTGAAAAAGCACCGGTGTATTACCGGATAACGCCAGCAGCGCACTAGAACAGCCGCCGTGAGCCAAGGGATTAGTAGCAGGGCACAAGCTATCGGAACTCTTTAACCAATCCTGCTTTAGACAGAGGTTAGGACCGCCCACTCAATTAACAAACGGGTGAAGAAAAAAATAAATAAATGTAGAAATGTGAAAATAAATAAAGAAAAAAATGTGGAAATATATAAATAAATATAACTAATACAAATAAATAAATGTAAAAATACAGAAATTGCTCAAATAAATGATGGTACGTGGAAATGACGTGAGTGGATGGATTAACTGTACATTGTACTGTACACTGTACAAACTGTAACGTTTGCCATTGCTTTCTCCAACCCTCCCCACTTATCCGAGCTTGGGACTGGCGTGCAGCTGTTTCCAGTTACACGACTGGGGTGTTTTACATAC
The DNA here is from genome assembly GCA_034779995.1 of Parotocinclus haroldoi. Taxonomy (NCBI): domain Eukaryota; kingdom Metazoa; phylum Chordata; class Actinopteri; order Siluriformes; family Loricariidae; genus Parotocinclus; species Parotocinclus haroldoi. The sequence continues at coordinate 12,400 of JAUZST010024789.1, forward strand.
ACAAGTCAATGGAAATTGAAAGACAACAATTAACCTAACACACACACACATATTTGGACTGTGGGAGGAAACCGCAGGACCCGAAGTAAACCCACGAAGACACGGGGAGGACATGCAGACTCCACACAGAAAGGACCCAAGCCGCTCCACCCTGAGATCGAACCCGGACCCCTTCTTGTTGTGAGGCAGCGGTGCTACCCACCGAGCCACAGTGTTGCCCAAATATACATATATATATATATGTTCCATGGAAGATGGAGTATGAATTACTTTGCACTCTGTAACTGTCTGTTTCCCTGTGCATATGACAATAAACTCTTGATTCTTGATCTTTAATTTTATTATTACAGACCTTCCTTTGACTGTGTTTTATAGTAGCTAAGGCATTCTAACACTTCTTTACCAAACTCGTTTGTCTTAGTCACCTAAAGCTAATATTTTTCATTTTTATATTTCCTGGAAAATCACGATCAATAACCAAGCCCTCTTCCTGCTCTTATACTAGATTTTAAATATTGCAACAGTTTCTTGTCATTTGCCCCCTGAAGTGCCCCCTAGAAGGCTACATGAGATATGTGAGGTGACAGTCCAATGACAGCTACAGCTAAATGACAGAAAATTACAGATTTATGAAAATTTCTTTAAAAAATACCATGTAACAGCAATGACCAATTTAATGATAATGGTGTGATTTCAAACAGGTGATATCAACAGATATATATAATAATTTAATGTAATGTGTTTGAGGACAAGGATGGACAGGGGATCTCCAATTTGCCAACAAGTACATGTACATTTTGTACGAATACAAAAATGTTTCTCATAAAAGATTGAAAGGGATTTGCATAGTTCTCCATTTACAGTGCATAATATCAACAAACAACTCTGGAGGAATTGTGCATGATAGGCAAGGAAAACTCCCCTGATCTCTGCTCACTCAGGCAACACTGCATTAAAACCAGTCATTCATTAATAGCTGATATAACCACACGGAAAAGGGTTTACTTTATCTAACCTTTATTGAGCACTGTAAGTCATGCACAAATTGAACTTAAAATGTTACTGTGACAAAAAAGCTTTATGTTAGCCATGTACATTTGTACTTTTGGCTTGATGGTATCTGCTTTCACACAGTGGAAACGTGTTTTGTTTTTCAAACAAACAAGTATTCCAGATGTTTGGAAGAAATGGATGCTGTGTCTGGGCTAAAGACGAAAAGGACCATCCAGACTACAACAAGTCCAAAAGCCAGGATCTGTCATGGTATGGGATTGTATAAGTGCCTAAAGGTCATTTACAGTCTGTGATGACAGCATCCATGCAGAAAACGACAGGTATACCAGGATAATATCAGGACGACAATTTTCAGGGATGTCCATGCATTTTCCAACAACAAAATGCAAAACAAACCAAATAAGAAAAAAAGTTAATTAGTTTAAATATTATTGTGTAAATATTTATTTGAAGAACATTTTTTTTAAACATTTAAATATTTTTTTTCACACATTATTGGACAAACTGGAGATCCTCTGCCCAGCTCTGCTCCTCAAGTTCTCATATTTTCAAATATGCTGTAAAACCCATCTTGTTTATGTGTTGCAGGCTTGATATGCAGGAATGGACGTTTTTAACAAGTGAAAAGATGTTTATCAGAAAATTCATTAAATATCCTATGTTCACTATCTGCAATGAAATAAAAGTCAAAGTAAATGTAAGAAAAAACATGACGGTTTGTGTTTTACTTCTTCTCTTCCATACTGTCCAACGTTTTCTTATTTGGCAATGCATAATAAAGCCAAAAAGGTGAATATCCAGATTTGCTCCAGGATATATGGCACACATTGTATACCAGATAAATGTATATCCAAGGCAAATGTATATGCAGTGACACTTGATAGCAAATTTAGATAATATATACTTTAGTTACGCTACGCATGTATATGGCAACTTTTTTTTAAATTTTTTTTACAAATACCATAAACAGCAGTGTTGTTGTATGGCAGTGCATGATTCTGACACACATTTAAAACACTGTGTGTCAGTAGCATTCATTGTCAACTTTTAACTAATGTCAAACAGCCGAATAAATTACAAAATTGTAAGCAGCTCTCACTCACCGGAAGACGGCGCCCACACATCATACTATTCATTGATTCAATTTCATACCAGTTCGGGGTCCAAACAGAAACTGGGCCACTGACCAAATCAAGTGACCTAATGCACGTATTTTGAATGGGAGAGAAAACTTAATGGAGTACCAGAGAAAATACCACGACCACAGGAGAACATGCAAACTCCACACACGGTGTCTGGACATTAAATTGAACGGGAGTGTCACTCACCATTATTGTCGAACACATTTTCGTCCTGTTCACGTACAAGGTAGTCTCTAGATGAAATATACACGCCGTTATTCCAATAAACTATTTACTGTGAACCAGCAAGGGTGTAAATAAACACCTCAATGAATACACGACATATCAGGATCTGCTCCCAAAAAATGGGGGATATTTCATTTTGATTTTTTTTGTGAGCAGTATATTTGAATACAGTACTATACAAATACAATAGAGTGCGCTAACCTATATGTTTTTATGGAAGATAAATGTTATTAAAACTTGTATTATAAACTTTTTAAATAATCTATGCTATTTTAATCTGTATTATACTATATTTTAAACGTATCTTTAAATAAACAGTTGATGCACAAGTAAGCTGCTTATTTTGTTTTTAGGCTGATTAGCTGTAGCCTAAATAAAAGACCCAAAACAAACTTTCCAAAAATGTTAAATGTATAATAAAGAAAAACATACAAGTTTTCAGCAAACCTTCTGGTCCAGATAGTTCCCAACAAATAGCCTACAATTAAATTAGGATGTGCCCGAATAAATCAGTCTATTAAATGAAAGAAAAAAATTAAACTGTATGCACGATGGATATGTGGAACTGTGGATAAGAAATACGCCTGTTAAACACTAAATTGATCGAAGTGATTTAAAGAAGGAGTTACTCTGGATAAGAAAACACAAATGAACAATTAATATTAACGGTTATTATTTATTTATCATTTATATTGTTATCATTACTTTCCCTACAGCATTGCTGACTTTCAACATTTGTGGTCGTGCATTAAACGAAAACAAAACCCAAATATAAACTGTATTTTATAGATTATGGGGGTCCATGGGAAAGGTAGTGTCTATACTGAAGTTGCGTGGCACGTCCTGTAAGTCTACTAAGCAATTCAGGATAAAATCTTTTTTTCTCGCAGTATGTATGATGACCCCATATCATTACCATACCATAGCATATAATTTAGTATATTACTTACTTTGCTACCCACTTTGTTATTTAAAGCTTTTATTCTCAATATTATGTACAATGAAATCGTAACACAAGATAGGGTGCTCACACTCACAGACTAATACACTAATACACTAGCCCATTACTGCAGGACATGAGTTTCAGTCCTGGAGGTGCCTTTCTGTTGTTGATGTCGTTTATCTTAAAATCTTACTGACTTGTCCACAACATTACAAATGTGACCAGTTGTTACAAAATAATGTCGATGCAGTCCAGAATAAACGTCCTTTTAAAACATCTACACAGCCCCATAAACAATAAAACATAAATAAGTTAAATATTAAATATTAAATAAATATTAAAATCTACAGACGTCCAACTTAGGTCCTTGACGTTCAGACAGAGGACATATTGTGTACGTCCATCACACGTGCAAGCGTGGTTCTGGACTGACCGACCTAATACAGACATGATTTGAACATCCTTTTGACGTCATGTGTTTGCTGGGGTTAGGCATCACATGCAGACATGATTGACTGTGATTGTGGCATAGCAGGCAGGTTTACAGGTAGCGTATAATCAGGTACGCAATGGAACAAACGTGAACAAAGGATGGAGATATGGACAATATTCTCCTTTATATATTTTACAATGAGCCATAAAACAGGATGGCGTAACGGCATGGGCATGCTGGAGCAATATTTATGTTTAGCACCAAGTGTATTTTAATTTCTTTCATTTCATTGAAACTGTTTCTTATGTTTTTTATGCATGTATTTATGATCATTTTGCTTTCGGAACGTGTATGGTGTTTTAGTTGGGCATTACATAAACTATTGCAAACTATAAACAAACATATATTCATATATGTGTGTGTGTGTGTGTGTGTGTGTGTGTGTGTGTGTGTGTGTGTGTGTGTTTGTTTAGACTACATTAATTGATTTTGCCTCCCCGATCTACTAAATTGTGCATACTTTGTGGACGGTCACTAGGAATTGAGAAGCCAAATCACATGAGTGCTGAGATACAGATAACACTCTTAAAAAGTTATTTAAAAATAAGTTCACTCAACCAATATTTTTGCGGCCAGACTTAAATAAGAAGAATAAATATATTTATAATAAATAATACATATGTTTTGAGACATATTTTACTAGATGTTTTCTTCCAACAACTTAAAAAGTGTAACACTAAAATGTGTTGAAATATGTCACATTTCAGTTACTTCTTTCACTTAAAAGGCACTTCTTAGGAAGTTGTTGTATTTGGCAGTTTAATCTTAAAAATGCTAATGTCTTAAATCAAAATTATGAAACCTTAAATACTATGTCTGAAATAATTAGTGGACCTATTGCTTGTTGGAGTGTTGAAAATCCGATACATACTGACAGATTATTAGATTACAATTTAGTAAAGTTCTGCACTGACAGATCTGACAATAACTTAAACCTTGGCTAGACATATCACCACGAGTGTGCTGATTGAAATGGAGCTCATTGCTTTCTGAGTGTCCAATCAGAAGAAGAGCAGTCGAAAGCCAAACCTTCAGAAGCCTACAAATGGAAACTACAGTTCGGGGTGTCAGAGGGGCTGAGAGAGAGACACATCTTCATGAGAAGCATGGATATGAGCGAACGAGGCCATTACAATTGCAAATCTCCCACGCTGTTCTCCTCCTACTGTATAGACAACATTTTGGGCAGAAACAATCTAAAAAATCCTCTCAAAGTAAGATTTGTTGAGATGCAGAACCCGAGAGCATCATTTCAGACAGATGACCAAGGTGCGTATGGGAAACATTACCAGCTCTATGATTACTTCACCACATTGAAGAAGTTACCTTATATTTGATTTTTCTCCCTTCTTGTGCAGTTCAACCTGATTTTCAGCTGCCAGTCAAACAGCGGCGCCAGTTCAGCCCTTCACACTCTGAAGAAAACGAGCTGGAGGACGCACACGATTGCTTTTCAAACCAGTTTGCTCTTCCAACGGGTTTATTAAAGAACCATCAAGAAGAAGTAGATGACACTCGTCTTTCTTCAGAACAAGAGGATAGACCAAAAGACGGAAATGCAATGAAGGGAAGAGAGGACTGTGATGCTGAAGACGGGACGCTGAGACGCAAACAGAGAAGATACCGGACTACCTTCACCAGTTACCAACTGGATGAACTCGAGAGGGCTTTCCAAAAGACTCACTACCCTGACGTGTTTACAAGGTACTCTACTATGTTAGTACATATTCGTTCTAAATGGACCTAAGAGTTCTTCTTATGCATCTTTAGATTTATCTAAGTACATCAACTATTAAATTAACAAATACAATAATAAATAAACCTGTATCTGAATTGACCTGTCTAAATTTGTTACACATTATAATTCAAATAACATTTAAAGTGGAATTCACTACATTACAAACCATTCTTATTACTGAAACTAAAGCTGTATGTTTTTTGCATTTATGTTCACGACAATATAAGGCTACACAAAACGGAATATTTTGCAGTTGCATATTTCTGCAGGTTTAACTATCCCACGTCCCATGCAAAACTTTAGTGAATTTTGTGCTTAAACTTTAGGTTTAAGTCATAAACATAATTCTTACTCCTAAATCTCTCTTAATACACATTTCTTTTCAATGGATATAATATCATATATTTCGCTAGTCAGTCTTATTAGGTTAAAAAAAACTGACCTTGGCCAAATTCTCAAAAATGGTAGAAATAGAAGTAAAACGAACAAAATTCACCATATGTAAAAATACATAGAACTCAGATGCACCCGGAGTTTAAACCTGTATAATGATTGGCTTAGACATTTAACCAGAATAATTCATTAGGCATTCATCAGTATTTAAGTAGCGACAAATTTAATGTAATATACTTTTGTAATACGCCACGATTGGTTAACTGTCATTTTACTTTTTTTTTTCTTTTCCCGCTTTGCGTTCAGGGAGGAACTGGCCATGCGGCTGGATTTGACGGAGGCGCGTGTCCAAGTAAGTCATTCTTATTTATTAACCATTTCATAATATCTTAAGTAAAACAGTTTAAGCAAAAATCGGGTTTTCACACTTGTGTCCTGAGGTGCAAAATGAAATCTTCTTTTATCTTCTAGTCGCCTTTTATTTAATTCTATTTTTGTATTAGTGGAAATATTTAATGGATATAATTTGACGAGTCAGAAATCCCACAATCCCACACTTTTCTTATCTGTGCTTTTATTATGCATCCTTAGAGCTCTTACCCACGCATATAAAATGGGTTCTTAACTCAAGTGCACTGCTTACGAAAAATAAAATAATATTTCATTTTGACATTTTCTCTTGTAACACATCCGTTTCACGAAGGGTTTGAGAATTTGTTAATGGCATGGATTAGTTAGCAAGGTGAATAGTTTGTTTTCTAGACCGGAGACTTTTCTCTTAACCTTGATTGATAAATTAATACAGTATTTCCTGACCTCTGACTTTTCAGTGTGACATGTACAACATTTTCGTAATAAAAAATGGATAATTAAAAATGATATACTGAATACCAAATTTTTGTTCATCTCTTTTAAAGTCTTCTAATTCAACTAGTCCTTTAAATCAATTAATTCTAAATTGAAATACTGTTGAATAAACAACTGATTGTCTGTAACACTCACATCTTTATCAATTATAGGTCTGGTTCCAAAACCGACGTGCAAAATGGAGAAAAAGAGAGAAGGCTGGGGTCCAATCTCACCCTCTGAGCCTTTCCTTCCCTGGACCCATCACAGCAGCACAGCCCATATGCCATTATATAGGCGGAGGATCATTCAGCCCCAGCCTGCATCATGGCATTGAATCAGGGTGGCCTGCCTCTCCTCATGGACTGACCCAAGCCTTTCCAAACCCAGCATCCCCCAATAGAATCTGTTCTCTGCTTGGAGCAACTGTGCTCAGACACCCAGCCTTTATCAATCCTACTTTTGGAAGGTGATCCTTCTCTTTTACGGTTTAGTATATCTGTATATCTGTATATCTACGCTCACAATCGCTGTGTTAAGAGTATTTGGCATAGCTCTCTCTGAATCAAATCAAGTGACAATTTGCTTTTTAAAAAGGATTTTGTTTAATTTGTTCTTATCCTTTTTGTCTCTTATAACTAATACATTTTTGTCCATTTTGTTGTAGATTTTTTAGCATGACTCCACTGGCACTGCAGAGATTGTCCATTCCTACAATACAGAACCCGATTCAGTCTCTCCATCACATTTCAGACTCCTCTTCCTCATTGTCACCTGCCCCTTCCTCGTCTGTGGATCGTCGCACATCCAGTATTGCAGCTTTACGGCTCAAAGCCATGGAGCATTCGGCTCAGCTTAGCAAGCTAAGTGTCCTGACAGTTAGCATGGATGGAAAAGAGGGATGAAGCCTCACTAACAATAATAAAAAACATGAGACCAAAGCTAATGTGCACTATAGCTTGGAGAATCCCTTTGGAACCTCACGACAAACCAACTTCTATGACTGTGGGAAAATGACAAAAAAGGGTTAAATTAACAGTGGTGCTGGAACATTTGTGACATTTCTATATTTCTGCAGAAATATGACCTAAAAACCAGATATGAAAATAGATAAAAGGAACCCAATTAAGCTAATGAAACCAAAAACATTATACTCGGTTATTTCTTTATTGGGGAAAAAATGCAATATTACATATATTTGAGTGGAAAAAGTATGTTTATCTATTATGCACATTTTGTTGAACAAATTCTTGAACAATAGTCCATTCTTCCACACAGAATGATGCATGGAATTATGAACATGGGAGGAAACTAGAGTACCCAGACAAAACCCACATGGACTCAGGGTGGACATGCAGTCTCCATAAATTGTTGAGCCCGGGGTCTGGATTGAACCAGAGACATTGGAGCTGTGAGAAGGCAGTGCTAACCACTGTTCCACATATTCCAAATTCATTTTTTCCCAGATGCAGCAAAAAAGGCCTAGAGTATGATGCAATCATCATGTTTCACTGATGCGAAAATATTCATAAGCTGGAATGCAGAGTTCTCCTTTTTCCAAACATAACAGTTCTCAAATAACCCTAATTTCTGTTATACTTTCTTTCCAGTAACCTTCTGGCTTGTCCATGTGACATGTCACAGATGTGCACCTTTTTCTGGAAAGCAGTGGCTTTCTCCTTGAAACTCTGAAATGTTGTTCATTGTTTCCCTGATAGTGGGAAATGGGCTAATTAAAATTAGCCAATGTAAGAGAGGCCTAGCTGCTTAGAGGCTACCCTTTTCATATTTCTTTGACAGCATACTGACTAATGCACACTTTGCTCCTACAGTGACATTAGTTATGCAAAGAGTAACAATGGTTTTACATTCCCTTAATTTTTACACAGTCCATGATTGTGAACAGATGGAGTCTAGATTCTTTAGAGATGGTTTTGCGCCATTTTCCAGCCTGATACATGACTAGACACATTTTCACTTACAGATAAGAAAATTGGACTAATATACGCAATTAATAAATAACTAAGTGTAATATTCTTGTTTAATTGGGTTCTCTTTATTTTTAGGACTTGTGTGAAAAACATGCAATGTTTTAGGCCATATTTATGCAGAAACTCTAACAGGTTCACAACATTTAATGTACCACTGTACTTCTGCAATGCTGAAAAAGAGACTAGTACTGTACATTTTCATGATTTATTGTGTGTTTTAAATGTATTCAATATAAGAATGTGGATGGAAACAGCAATTGCCTTGCATTTTTTAACACAAAGTCTGAAAGGAGAAATCCATACTTGAATGAGCCAAGGAGAATGATGTGGCATAAGAATAAAAAATAAAGCTGTGATATCAAATGTTGTGCTGTTTGAAAGTCGAAGTTGTGGAGTAAATAAATGAATGGCTGTAGAGATCTAAATAATTTCGAAAGAAAGAAACGTGTGACAACTTCCAGGTCAACATGAACATTAATTCAGGTTATATTGCTTCCTAATTTCAGGTACAGATAATATAGAGGTCAGAGGACACCTTCATTTTTAATAGTCTGTAATAAAACTGAAAGTTGATGTGCAAAATACCAGTAAAACTCTGTAATAAGGGATGAGATTTTAAGTCTCAGCACCTCTGGTGGCATCCATGTAGTCTAAATTTGTTTCAGCACTATTCACACACATTAAGAAGCTTATTTTGTTCTCAGCCTCCGGCTTTGCATTGTCTCTTTCAAAGGCTTGAATGGTCCCTGGTTGTAAGCCTGAACTCCTTCCAACTGCCTTATTCCCCCCACACTTAAGTCATCATCCAATTAGTTCAGTATATAAAGTGATTTGTCATCTCATAGATTTCTATTCAGAAATACAAGAGAAGCATTTTGTCACTGAGTTCTATTATTAACTATGTGCTTTTACACCATGCCAATCTACAATGCAATGAATAATGGGAACTCATAAATACTAATTCCCTTTCAAAAAGAGTCTTACACAATGTTTTGTCCAACATGCCATTCAGTGTAGGACACATGAAAAGGTGCAGGGATTAACATAATCAAATGAATCTAACTAATCTATTGGGTGCTCAACCTAAAGCTAAGACTAATCTCGGGATATGGACATTTTCAGTAGTAGGATATTGAGGGTCAAAAAGAGCCGATGATTTATGGTGCAGAATGAAGGTATTATGGCTTTTACTGCAGAACAGGTGTCTCCTAGTTTAAGACTCTGTACACAGTGAAGACAAAGAGATTAATGTTTAAAGAAAACCTATAGAACTAGTGGTAAAACCATTGTAGGTATCAAATTAACCAAATTAAAAATATTAAAACATAAAAAAATGACGGCTATCTGTTGGTAGCAGTTTGCCAGGATACTAAGTGTTGGCCTGTTAGGTGTATGCTACAGCCGAATTAAATTGTTATATTTTGGCTTGCTTTGCTGCTCTTTATTAAATAGCAAAGAATACAATGATGTAAATTGAGTATGTGATACTCAGATCTACCCTGCTTCTACCTGTGAGACAGTTTACTAGAAGAAAAATTGCAGACTGCTAACTTGGTTTTATTCACACAGTGCAATCCATAGTGCCACACATACTCAAGGTTTGAGAAAACCTTCAGAATGAATTAAGTAGAATAAATAAGCAGAGAATAAATGTATGGAGAATGTCCTATACAGACTATCTGGTAAGTCTCATTGGTATCTACTAGTGTCAAAGCTGAACTAGATGGCCGGTCTTCTGTTATAGGATGGATATGGGAATGTTTAAAAATTCCTTTGTTTTTACACTTTAATTATAATTAGAAAAGGCAAGATTCTCTAAGAATTTATTTCTTATTGATCCACTAAGCAGATTATGTACAACACAAGACAATTCATCATTCTTTCATTAATTTTCATACCTGCATACTCCAAGTCAGTGCTGCAGGGAATCAGAAACTAAAGGACAGCACAAGGCACAATGCAGGAACCAACCTTAGACATACTACAAATCTGTTGCAGGGTCTTGGCAGACAGACACACATGCTGATGTACTGGGACACATTTAGAGACACCAGTGTACCTGGAGAAAAAGCACAGAGACAATGAAAGAACATACGAACTACATCACGTCATCTCTGTCTCTCTCTCTCTCTCTCTCTCTCTCTCTCTCTCTCTCTCTCTCTCATACTGATTTCTCACTGATAACACACTTTGCAAAGTGTTATTAAAAGCACAAAGTTAAGTGTAAGTGTAAAGCATGCTAATTAGTGTCCAAATTATAGCACTAAAATCTTTCTATTCTAGAAAGATTCTAATCTATCTATCTTTCTGTTGCCCATTTGAAATAATAGGCCTTTTAAAAGTGTTTACTTGCATTCAGCACCACGATTTCTGTAGAGCAAATTCCTTTCAGAATGGGTATTAATAGAGAATATATTATATAACACAATAAAATTAATAAATAATAGTAATAAATAATCGAATTCTGCTAATTGTGGATATTTATCCTATCATAAAATACCATTTTTAACAAAAGACTTGTGAAATGTACATCACAGCTTTCCGAAGCAGAATTTCAGAACTTTTGTATTATATTAATATGTGTAATGGCAGTGTTACAAAAGCAATGCACAGTCCAAATTAGTCAAACACATTTGTAAATGTATTGTATATTCTGTCCTTGTGTACCCTTCTTTCACAGATTGAGAGCCAGAGAGGGAAATGAAGCAATGAAAGGAAACAGGCTTTGAATGAAATGCGATTCACTGGGATTTAGAAAACATGATCCAAATCTGATACACATGCAAAATTGCGATGGTTTTTGCCTGGATGCAGACAGAGCTTATCATGAAGATCATTTCAAACACAGCATGTGGTGGGAGTTTTCTTCGAATAGTCCTATACAGAATGTCCACTGACCATTCTTTTGTCATCATTTTGAACTCATTTTCCAGCAAATTGCTCCTCTCAGCTCCATCTTCGTTTCCTTTTCTTTTCTCACTAATTCTCATTGTAGAACCCTTTACTGCTTCAAAATGATTTTCATAAAATCTTCAAATATTTAGTACACCATCTTCTGTTTGAAACCCATAAAATATGTAGCTTCTGATGATCTTCTGGTTCATTTCCCTAATTATCCTTGCACAAAATAGCATCTAACTTTGCACTGATTGCTAAAGGTCATTCATGGATAGTATTACGATTATAGCAGGTTTTGATTTGCCTCCGTTGTGAGGTAACCAATGATTTGAATGAACAAACTTAGACTGACACAAGAAATTAATTTCCTGTTCTCAGCAGTTTCTCAAATTAATATCCATCTTGCTAGTATCTGTCATGCAGCTTCCAGTCAAGCATAAATTGTCCTCAGTTATTTATTATTGGCCTCCTTTAATCATTTTTTATAGTTTTGCATCCTTCTGGAATATCTCTGTTTCCAGCCGCTCCCAAAGTTCTGTTTAGAAAAACTCATTTGATTTCTCATATGATTCATGCTGGGTTTCAAGCATTTCAGAAGGCAACAGGATTCAATACCTTCATCATTGACCATTATGTTGCCTTCAATCGCCAAAAAAAGTATGTATTGGATAAATAGTCACAGAATGATTAGGCTTAGTGAATGTATCCCATACTATATACTGTATCCAAAAGTTAAAAAGTGTTCATATGTACAAGGATTATGTTCTGAACCACCAAAAGATAAGGGATTTATTGAATAATATGCTATGTACTGTTTATACAAACTAGAATTAATAGAATGCTTTCTACTGTGGCTGCAACAAACTAAAAACTTTAAATACTCTTTACTACTACTACTACTACTACTACTACTAATAATAATAATAATAATAATAACAGTATTCAATCATTTAAATTATTAAGTTGACTTTATTTTGTAAAAATTAAATTTGATTTGGATTTATACTGTTGTTAATGTTTAAGTAAAACATAAGTTGTCCCATGTTTTATGCCACTACTGAAGCATTGTCGTACATTTTATCTCCATCAAGCGAGATTATGGTCACATGCTGAGGAGTTTGATCTGATTGTTTTAAAGTAAATCTTTAGTAAAATTTGAATATCAATTAAAAAAACACTGCTAAACAATCCCATTTTTTTTGCATTTATGTAAACTTTGAATAAATATTTTTAGGATTTTATTTGTGTATAGTTGGTCAAGGTGGTTTTTGATTTATACTAAACATTTAAAAAACATTTTAAAATACTTTAAAACAGCAAAACATCATTATGAAACCTATAGACTTTACATGACTGAAGATTTATTATATACAGTGCCTCCAAGTAGTATTCAACCTCCCTGCAGAATTTGCAGGTTTACACATTTGGAGTTAACTTGGCAACTGTGTGAAATGCACTGCAGCAAAAAAAGAATGTTATTTCTTTATTTATTGTTTTTTCAAAGTTTATTTACAGGGTCAATTATTATTCAAGCCTTCAAATCGCCAGAATTCTGTTTGTTCCCTTAAGTATAAAGAAGTATATTAGGCATAAAGAACAATGAGCTTCACGTTTGGATTAATTATCTGTTTTCTCCTGCCTTTTCTTACTATTTAAGCCCCTCCCCAAACGTGTGCACAGCACTCATACATGATCAACATGGGAATAACTAAGGAGCATTCTAAGGCCACCAGAGACAAAATCATGGAGGGTCACAAGGTTGGCAAGGGATACAAAACCCTTTCCAAGGAGTTGGGCCTACCTGTCTCCACCGTTGAGAGCATCATAAGGAAGTAGAAGGCTTATGTCATATGTCACATTATGCCATATCTCACACCTCTGATGTCCCTGGTTTAATCCTGACCTTCACTTGTGTGACATTTGTATGTTCTCCCCCGTGCTCGCATGGGTTTTCTCTGGGTCCTATAATTTCCTCCCACATTCCAAATGGCTGTTAGGTTAATTTCCAAAGTCCCCTTAGTGTGTGTGTGTGTGTGTGTGTGTGTGTGTGTTGCATCCTGTGTTGGCAGTTAGGCATGGACTTTCCTATGACCCTTACTAGGATACGCAGATAAGACTGAAGGAAAGAATGAAAATGTTTTGACTCTGAACTTGAACCAGTTCAGTATAATCTATTAGCCATATGTGGTTTAAACCTTATTTTTAGTCTGATTATTTTAGTCTGAGTTAGTATCTTGGTGAGATTCTGTCTGTTCTACGCAGAAACATTTAAACATTTTTACGGCGCTCTGTGTGTCCTTATCTCTACATAATTTTCACTCTAACTATCACTGCTTAAACTATATTTTCTTTAGTGTTCATTTTATCAGTTCACGAGGTTATTACTTACAGGAAAAAAGAACAACTGAGCCCTCAAGTCACACTGCCTTGCTTTTTCCTCTGAATCTCATTCCTTTCTAAATCAGTCTCCTTTGTAACAAATGACACCATTTCTGTATGATGGAACCATTTAGAAAGCAATTGCCAGTCTTTTAAAATCAGCAGCAGCAAGTCAATCAGCTGGAACACTCAAACACACTCTAGTGTGATTATGTGTGAATGGGGAATTTGTAGGGTTAGGCACTCAGCTCAGGAATGGTTAGTTAACACAGAACTCTTTTAGCCTGCTTTACCTAAGACTGTCATTGCCATAGGGGAATTTTTGAGTAGTTTGCTTTAAGGATAATAATAATTTAATTGGACTATATGAAAATGAAAAGAGAGAGAACACTAAAAAACTGATGCAATCTTTGTTACAGCAAGCTATTTTGTATGGATCTAACGTTTTGAATCACATTGGAGTCATTTGAAACATTTGGAAATCACGGAACTTCCTATGTAGACAAGCCGAACCACAATCTTGGTAGAAAATAGCTTTGACGCAAGTTTGTGATTTTCAAACTGCACATGATATGTTTCTAAAATCGACGTGTTACATCTCATGTTTATATACAGGCATACAATGGTAAATTTTGTTCAACTACATTCTGTCTATTGAGGGATACATCAGAAAATAGATGGAGAAAAAATACAATTCCAGCACCTGTCAGCTCAATGATAGAAAATAACTGTGCAATTGCATAATTGCGCCAGTCAATGTCTAATGCAGTGAAAACAGACAGGCCTGCCATACATTCCGGCTCATTTAACCTAATGAGTAAGCCATGTTTCACACCAGAGAGTAATTTAGAGCAAACCACCAGAAGTATATGCATTCTTTTGAATGCCTTGATTTTCTGAGATTTTTAGACATATTTTAAATGACAATTTAAAAGTAGTGATCAGTTTCTGTTATTTATCCACCTGTCCTTTGATTCAAAAAGGATCATCACTATCTCACTACCTCCCATTTCCCCACCCCTCATCTAACCCAGCTGCTTAATAGCTGTAATGCGTTAAATGCCATGGCAACCCCTGCTAAATCCTGAGTTATAGCTCAGGACTATAGCTCACTGTGTGTCCCTGTTACGTATTAATGAATTTGTAGACGAGGATATTTCCAGGGTCCTCAACAACTTAAATAACCACCTGCCAATAACCCCTTACTTCAGTGTCTTTAAAAATCTCACAAACACACCTTGATATGTTAACTTCCATTATAATAAATGTTAAGCTGAATTTCTTCCACAATGGTGCATGAAATGTAGGAAACCCTTTAGAATTTTTTGTTTCTGTTTAAATATGAGCTCAAACACTTCATCAGATTTCACGAGTGCTACAACTAGAAAATGAGAACCCATGCAGCCAAGACACTTTTTGTGACGAAAAAATGAATTAATATTACCTGTCTGTGAGCAGAAAAAAGTATGTAGACCTTTTCTTTTTGTATCTGGTGTAACTTCTTTGTGTAGTTATAAATACAACAAAACATTTCGGGTAATTGTCGATCAGTTCTGCACATTGGATTTGATGAATCTAAGCCTATTTCTCTGTACCCAAACAGCTTACACTCATGGATGTTGGCCGGTTTCTTCACATATGCGTTTTCCACAACATTTCTAAGGTCAGAACTTTGACTTAGCCATTCCAAAACATTAACTTTTGGCTTCTTTAACTATTCTAATGATTTGGTAGAACAACATGTGTGCTTAGGGTCATTGTCTTTCTTCAGCCCTTCCAGTTATGTAATGCCAAATGGAGTAAGGATACAAAATCTGTCCTCACAAAAGCCTTCACAAAGGGTGACTTCAATATTTGTGATCATTATAAACCAGGGTGGGATGGTTGGTTGGTGGGTAGCTCCACTGCCTCACAAGAAGATGTACTGGGTTTAATCTCAGAATGGAGTGACCTGGCTCCTTCCTGTGTGGAGTTTGCAATTCTTCCCCACATCTATGGGTCTTATTTTGGTTTCCTCCCAAAGACATGTATTAGATTCATTAATTGTGTCTAACTGGCCCAATCTTACTGTATACAGTCTTCCCTCGTTTATCGTGGGGGCTAGGTTCCAGGACCACCCGCAATAAATGAAAATCTGCGAAGTAGGGACGCTATATTTATTTAAGTATTTATACACTATTTTAGTCGTAGAACTTGCAGAACGTTTGTGTGGCATCGTAGGGCTTGAATAAATTCAGTCTATAATGAACCTTTCACAAACAGCAAACACAACACCGCAGATAAAAACTTGTCATGCTGGCAAGTAGCGACTCTAGTATGCTCTAGTCTTACTTCTCGTTTTTGGTGCGTATTCATCCGCTGAGTAAATTTTGATTCTGATAGCAATATCAAATAAAGAAACAAACAACATTTGGAATCGTTCTGAAAACTGCATTCGTTTTTGACTGAAATATTTTGATCAAACTTAATGCACAAAAATAATGTTTGGTTCATTAAAATAAATTAATGACTGAAAGCATTGAAAGTCATCGTTATAATTCAAATTCACTAGTTCACCAATGATGACAAACCTTCTCGGCCCAGACACAGCAAAACAGGTTCAAAACATTATACAACCACCCCTATGTTTCACAGATAATGTCCATTTTCTGCATAAAACCACTTATTTTTCCATAAAATCTCCTACTCTTTAATGGAAACTGAAAGAGACAAATAAGGGAGTACTCATTAAGGAACTATGAAGGTGCAGGTAATCAAACAGATAATGAAACACTCTGCTTCCAAAATAATGATTTTTAAAAATAACTGTGATTAAGTTGATTGGAAGTCCTGAATGGAAAATTGTATGGGGAAAGTCATAAAGGGCTACACTGGGTGAGTCAAAACAAAGACTTGCAAAGGCTGCCAAAACCATTGTTTAGGTTTCTTCGTTGGTAGCAGTCTTCATATGACCACTATGTGGCATGTCGCCCACAGTCCCGAATTCTCAAAATTTTGCTATGAGGCATGCAACAGTGCTGTGTGAAATTGGTGGTCTGGGTGTGGGTTGTGATATGGCAGCTTCCACAGACATCAGAATAGTCAATTCCATCTTAAGTTACCTGTGATGAACAAGTTTTGAATTTCTGTGTTGATAACTTTTTAATCACAGGAGATATTAGCCATGGTAGCCATGTTTCAGATATAACCTAAAAGATAGGTCCCCTCACCCATTACTTGCTGGGGTATTTAGACATGTCATTTTCCATGTTGTTTATGAAATAAAAGTGCCTTTTGACTCTGTAGCAACCAACTTTTCTAAAGCTGAGCTTAATAAATATTTTCACTCTGCATGATGCAGCCTTGTTTTATCTCTTATCAGCAGAGAGAGTTAAATATATAATATCTAGGTATTCTAGGTATCTAGGTATTATACCATGGTACATGAGTTGTAAAATATTTGACGATAAGGGTGGTAATTCATCAGTTAAACTGTCAATTTATCAGTGATTGCATTGTTGACATGAAATGTTTGGCAAATAAATCTATACAACAAATGTCCTAAACACTGACGAACATAGAGTATGTGTGATTTTGATGGTCCCCAAAAGGTTACCGGCTATTTTTTTTCACTAACTGCAACTTTCTTTTTGAAAACCAAAAGGGTCAAAATATTTGCTTTAGGTTACTGAGGTTAAAGTTAGGAGTAGAGTAGCAGTAATTATCTTCAGTGATCTTTATGTCAGTGGATGTTCCCCAC
Source organism: Parotocinclus haroldoi (assembly GCA_034779995.1). NCBI lineage: Eukaryota > Metazoa > Chordata > Actinopteri > Siluriformes > Loricariidae > Parotocinclus > Parotocinclus haroldoi. The sequence goes on from JAUZST010024789.1 coordinate 30,201, forward strand.
AAAGATAGTGAGACATGATGTGTATGTGTGTGTGTGTGTGTGTGTGTGCACATAGGGGTTGCTGAGGGGCAGCAGACGATTGGTGTTGACAGGATTTGAGAGGCAAAGGTCTCCATTTGCAAGCAGTAGATTAGCACCATTATTTCTGACCAACATAACCCACCTGTCCAAATCCCTCTGCTCTGGAGGTCACCCCTTATACAAGTACTATACACAAACAAATCACTTTTAACTTTCAGAGAAATTGCATACAAACACACAAATGTCCACACAACACAAAGCACAAGCACAGCAAACATGTCCTCCAAGATGAAACAGACTAGCTTTCTTCAAAGATAGTGTGGGACTATTTGAGTGAGACGTTCGTCAAAACCTGCTGGCATTTTTTACACCAATAAGATGAGATGAGGAGAACATGCCAACATCTACATTCGTCTGCTATATGAAAGAGTCATTCTTGCCTCAACTAAATTCCTTCCATCTACATTAAGTGATTCCAGTACAGTACAATATTCCTGGTATAAAATGATTATTGAAAAATTGTAAGAAAATGTTTACTTAAATAAAATAACAGTTAATTTAACAATTCTCAACTAGAAATATATTTGCGTAAACTTGCATGCTAAATAATGGTTCAGTTCAAGGAGCATGTGCTTGTACTTTTGCACACTACATTTGTGTCAAGAGCGGTTGAATAAGCGTATAGGAGACGAGGATGCAAAACAACTGGAGTTTTTTATTGAGAGACCAGTGAGGTGGCAGGGTGTGTGTGTGAGCAGGAGGATGGAGTTGAGGCTCTGCTGAGAACGAACGGAGACTGGGACCAGGATGGAGACTGGGACCTGGACAAACAGAGAAGCAGAGCACAACCCGAGCAAACCAATAAACAAAACCAAATACCTAGGAAGGTAGGAA
>JAUZST010024800.1:0-31113 GCA_034779995.1 Parotocinclus haroldoi
CACTACTATTAGTACTACTAGTATTTTACCTTACGTATATGGGATATGTAAGAATCCTTCCATGTGTTTGAGAGCTTTTCTCAAGATTGCCAGTATCTGAGAAACTTAGATGTGATTTCGGATTTGCCTATCCTGTTTGGGATAAAATATATCAGTATCATATCGGATCAGGCTTTGAGCACACGTCCATGACCCTTCAATGTGTGTGGCAGCAGATTTCAACGATCTCAATTTCCCATGACATGTAAAACTGATTTGTACAATTTGGCATTAAACTTAAAGTGCAGGAAGATGATAGTGATTAAATCCAAGTTGGGAAAATACATGGGTTTATATCATGGCAGGTGTTTTTGACTGCAAAAGTTTTAGGACATAAGTTCTTTGGCAATAAAAGCTTAACTTTATTTATATCTAGTAGGCTACCTTTCTTTTCTTATCTTGAGCAACTGAATATGTAAAGAAACAAACAGAACTATATCTTAGCCTGTATATAATCTGATATTGTGCATTAATGAGACAAAATTATAAAAGAGAAATTTAGCTTGCAGTATTTTGCCAGCTTACTATCAACTAGGGGTGTTTCTTGGCCATTTATATTGCGGAGGCACACACCGAATTTAGAGACACAACTGTACGGTCATAAAAAACACAAGCCTGTTAAACATTAAATAGATTAAATGATTTAACACTAAGTGGGCATTACTCTGCCATGGATGAGAAATGAACAATCAAAACAACCAAACAGCAGTGAGCACTTGTTATTTTTTCTGCAGCATGGCTGACTTCCTTGTAAAAATTAGAGGATATTTCTAAATGAAACTATTAAAACAGAAGCATTTGATTTTATTTCATTAAAGAATAACATCAGAATAGCAAATAAAAAGTCAAAGAAAGTTGTTTAATTGCGCAAATGAGATGCAAACTCAACTTTTGACTCAAGTTGTAAGTGATATATTCATGAGGGTGAACAGAAGATTGGATGTTAAATTGGATGAGAGGGTCACATACTGATTGTTCAGTAGGGTGTATGGTCTCCCAAAACTGCCAAAACACACTGTCAGTGATGGAGCCTGGACAGGATCAGATTGTCCAGCAGATCTTGTGGACTCCTCTTTGAAATCATTTAAAGAATATTCCCTAAGTTTTGTGAGCAGTGTATTTGCTGATGCCACTGTTCCCTGAGAAAAGCCTAAAGAAACTGGCTGTGACTGAAAGCGTTAGCCACTCAAACTTTGAGAAAGATTGTAGGCATCATGGGAAATGTAGCTCTTGTAGTGAATTTAAGTGGTGTCCTGTACTTCTGTTCAGTAATAAAGGATAATTAGCTGATTTTAGTGGGGAACAGCAACATTTCACACGGGCACATGCACCAGTAAAGTGGGTCTAACCGCTCCTCTAATCAGCTGTGGAAGTGTGCGAAAGAGGTTTCAGCAGGGTGGACTCACAACACAGTGAAATGAAGAGTTGTTAATCTTTCTAATTATTATTTGCGGTTACTGGATAAACCTCGATTTACGGAGTCCGCAGTTCTACATTGTATCTGTATCAGTATCTCTTGGTAGCCCATATGAGTTTGGCGGTTGTCATTATGGCGCGCGCTTGCATTTTAATACTGGCTGACACTGCCATCTATTGATACAGATGTAGAATTGCACAAGGTTCAACATAAACATTACACATTATAACTAACGTGGTAGACTGACCAGCCATAAACAAAGTCTAATTAATATTGTTTAGTTTTTTTTTTGTAATCATGACATGTTTTCAATACGCACAGCACATTAGATCATTGAAGTTGCAAAGATTACTTTTAAGATTTGAGATGATGCTCTTTAAAACAAAGTACAGAATACAACAATTTTAAAAGCACAACAAAAAATATGTATTTTGTTTTGCTGTTTTATGCTGTAATAATTATTGTTTATGCTATATGCTGTTTGGGTTTTTCAACCATTTCATGATCTGTGAGCCCACTCAAGACATCACCAGGGTCTAGATCGGTTCTGAATTTATTGAAAAAGTAAACACCACGATGGGTAAAGGTTTAGTTTTGATACTTTAGAGTAATCTCACATTAAAATATGTCTGAAACTGAATTGATTTTAAAATGCTTTACACTTTACCCCCACTTACCCTGGTGAGGGTTGCAGGTTGGACAAGGTAGAGGAACAGCCCAGACAAGGCACCAGTCCATTGCAGCATTCTGTATCCAAACCACACAACATTCACAATACAAGCCCAGCCTGCTGTTTCCAACAGCTGGTTCTTACCTACAAGTCACAGGAGTTGCCAAAGTAAATGTATTTAGTAAATTAAAATCCTTATCAAAAGCCATTCATTTATATCAAAACCACAATACAATATCTGGCTCCCATAAAATGAGTACCTTGCGCTTTGACAGCACAATAGCACTAACACTTCTCGTTCTCCTATTTGATGAGATGGGAGAATACAGAGCAAGGACACACCTTTGCGGTAGCTGGTAGTTTAAAAACCATATGTTCACACATGATTATTTAATTTTTCCAGGAAGTCATAGCATACCCACAGTAAAGGAATTTTTATATCCCTCCAATGCAGCTGTGCCTAATCCAAAATCATTTTATACAGTAGTACATCTTATTTTATCTTTGGAAACTGTAAATATTGTAATTAAATTGTTATTTGGGCTGGTTTGTTGACATTTGAAAGATGTCAATACACAGCAGGATATAAAGCAATGCCCAGTACATTCTGCAAATGTTTTTTCTGGGGGGTTTTCTGTGCAAAACACACCAGTCCACGGTGCATTCACATTCAGCCCATGTGTTCTGGCATGGTTTAGAATGATACGTGTAAGTGTTAATCGTTCATCCTTTAATTTTAATGCATACACATTTGGTCCATATACTACCAGATAGGTACTAGCTTCTTCTATTAGCTCCATGTCTGGGGCTTCCAAGCACATTATGTATGTGCTGCAGTGTTCATGGGAAGTTCAAGTTTAACAAATATACAGCATGATACTGCCTTGAAATGATTTGATTCTCTAAAACATTGAACTCCACCAAGATTAATTAGTATTATAGACCTAAACATTCATTCATTTCCTATGTTAAATGAAAGGTATGCTGGGCTTTCCATGTAGCCTGTCTGTGCTCAATGTCTCCATGTCCTTCATAAAAATGTTGTAAAGCACTGTCCTTCTTAAAGGTTTCCGGCCATGGACCAGTCATAATTTCTTGGACAGCCAGATTGTTGTTCTCCTGCTATGTCTCGGAGTCCATAATATAATTTATTTTAACAAGGTTTACCAAGCATTCCTAGAAGCAGCTCCAACTTCTCATAGATCATATGTACCTAATCCCCATAATAGTGAGGATTAGGTACTTTTCTGCATAAACATCATTCTGTTAACTGTCATTTCTAACCATTAATCCCAGTATTAGGCATTTCAATAGCGTTAGTGCAGCTTAGGTAATTACATTTGTGGTTAGAAAAGTTTTCTGTTTGCATGCCACAGTTGTAAACATGAAGGTGCCATCTATAATAATACATATGTCATTTTACTGATTCCCATTTATGCCCAGTCCACAAATCTCACATTGTCTATAAAAGATGGTAACACTCATTAAGTGACATTTTTGTATGTCAAAAATGATGATAATTCATGAATGAAGATGATAGCATGTTGCATATTAGAACACAGGTTTCTGGGACATAACGTCTCTCTCCCAAATTAAACACTGCAAGCTCAGCGTATGTTACAACCATAAATCACTACATTCAATCAGAATTCTCACGGTCAGCTCACTGTATGACCATTTGCTAATGCTTGGATCACGACAGGACCCATTTTGCATTGACAAGGAGGATGAAAGGGCCTATTGACCCCTTTCCACCTGAAGTTTCCCACATCACACTTTGAAACTTCATTAACTCTTAAAGCAATTTTGCCACTTTTTTTTCCTCAGGCATTACCATCTTGGAGTGCTGTCGATTACACTGCCCTGCCTCATAAATGAGATCCAATAATAAAGTGTTTAGCATGGAGGTTATTTGAAGGCCAGAAGCCCATCTTTTGATTGCCGTCATAAATGTAACACTCTCAATCTTTTTGATACAGAGAATGACAAGGTACAGTGCCAACGTTTTACTTTCAGTACAGTATCTCACAAAAGTGAGTACACAGTGTTTTTTGTAGCTATTTTATTATATCTTTTCATGGGAAAACACGAAGATAAGACACTTTGATACAACGTAAAGTAGTCGGTCTACAGCTAAATTTGCGGTGCCCCCAAAAAAACTCAACACACAGTCATTAATGTCTAAATTGTCTGGAAACAAAAGTACATCCCAAATTGTACACAATTAGTCATTTTCTCTACTCAGTATCATGTGACTCATTAGTGTTGCAAAGTCTCAGGTGTAAATCCGGTGCAGGTGTGTTAAATTTGGTGTTATTGTTCTCACACTCTCTCATACTGGTCAGGTATGTAGCTCCTGTAGTGAATTTAAGTGGTGTGTCCTGAACATCTGTTCAGTAATAAAGGATAATTAACCGATTTTAGTGGGGAACAGCAACATTTTACTCTGGCACATGCCCCACTAAAGTGGGGAAATGAAGAGTTGTTAGGGAACCATGAATGCCAACACATACTGTAACATAAAGCATGATAAACTCACTTTGGGTTGCAGGGTAGTGTTCCAAAATGATAACGATCCTTTACACACCTCCAAGACACCCACTGCCCTGATAAAGAAACTAAGCTTACAGGTGAAGCTTGTCTTAACCCCTTAAACCCTACTGAGCATCTGTGGGGAATTCTCAAGGTGGAGGAATGCAAAGTCTCTAACATCCACCAGCACTTAGATGTTGTCATGGTAGATTGGAAGAATATTCCAGTGGCAACCTGTGAAGCTCTACTGAACTCCATGCCCAATAGAGTTAGGGCAACTCTGGAAAATAATGGTGGCCACTCAAAATATTAACACATTGGGCACAATATGGCTTATTTCACTTAGGGATGTACTCACTTTTGTTGCCAGTGGTTTAGACATTAATGGCTGTGTGTTGAGTTACTTTGGGGATGTTGCACAGCAAATTTCCATTGTTATACAAGCTATAGACTGACTAATTTACGTTGTATCAAAGTGTCATATATTCACATAAAAAGATATAATAAAATAGTTACAATGTAATGGACGTACTCAATATCGTGAACTACCACCTGCGTCTTACTTTAAAACAAGGAATTGATGACCTGACACTACAGTGCATGAGACTTTGTTAAGGTGAAAGACGATGCCATCTGCTGGACAAACGCAATATAGCTTACACGATACATAAGTCGTTTCGCCGAATGCCGATGCAATTCTTCAAATTAAACTTCGTTTTCTATCGTTTTTCAACACTAAATCTAATAACATACATATTTAATCATTCATGACAAGTAGTGGTCAATCTAAAGCAAACTTATTTTGTTTTTAAATTGTTTTTTTTTCTCCCATTACTCTTACTCTGTTATGTTAGTGTAACAGAAAGCATGAAATGTAGCCGCATAGCATCCATACTAATAGCATTAGGGCACTGAGCACACGCTGAGAATTTACCAAAAAAATTATTTCTACTATAAACAAATAGCATCTAAAAATAAATTCAGTAATAGGATATTACGTTGACAACGATCTTCTCAGTCATTGTAACAATAACATCAACCACACAGAATGAAAGAAGGTTTTGGTGACTTGGTGACCTTCAGAAGATCCAAAGGATACAGCTTCCTATTGAGCATGTGACTTGTCATCTGTTCCCTAAAATTACGAATTTGGAATATGTTAAGGTAACAGGACTGAACAAGATGAAGTATTAATGATTTCTTATAGAAAAGCTAGCAAATGGTATTTTATAATGTTTTATGTAGTTTTCTATTAGTTTTAAATTATACGCGTCAATTGTGTCACTATGCAGGACAACTTGCTTCATAATAAAATGTTTGTTGCAGTTAATTATATTATTAATATATACATTTTATGTCCTTGGGATTGAAATGGCAGCATTAAGTGGAATAACTGTTGAATAACTCACATAGTTACACACAGTTAATTTTAAAGTTAATAAAATGCAATTCTGGGCAGCTCGGTGGCTCGATGGATAGCACTGCTGCCTCACAGCAAGAAGGTCCCAGGTTCAATCCCAGGATGGAGCGGCCTGGGTCCTCCCCATGTCTGTGTGGGTTTACTCTGGGTACAGCAGAGGTACAGGTACAGGTATAGCAGTTTCCTCTCACAGTCCAATGTGTGTTAGGTTAATAGGTGCTTCTAAAGTAACCCTTAGTGTGTGTGCGCACCCCGTCTAGCGCTGTTACTGCCCTCACCCCCAGAGTTCCCGGGTGTGCACCAGCTGGCCCGCCACCCACTGTGGAACTGAAGAAAATTATATACGCATTTGATAGCAACGCGTTTTGTCCAATAAAACAGCCATGTCAGACCTATTCACAAGAGCACTCACAAATTAATAAATGTCTGTATCATACGACCACTTTGTGTTGAATTCAGCACAATCCTTGAGAATTTATTTTTTACTTATCTAACATGGAATATGTTAGGATCATGACCTTAGTGACCAAGTTAGATAATTACCCAGACAATCAGGTAATCTAGGTCTTGTGCACTCCAATAAGTGATGCTTATATGTCTATGTATATATATGAACTCCTTGTCTTTCTCATTTTCTCTTCCCTACCAGTGCCTTTAAATGATGTAACGTGAAGTAGCAGGACAAGCTTGCTGGAAATACAAATGCCAATGACTCTCTCCAAAATGTCAAACATGACAGTTTGAGACATCTGATGGGAATATCTGTCTGATCAATTTGAAGCCTCGGTGCTCACAGGATCACTGGTATATCCTGAATTGACCTGCCTAGAGGAAATGTCCCTCCATAAGCACGAACGATGATGTGAACAATATGCAATACCAGGTAAACGAAAACGTTCCCTACTGTTTAGTTCATTAGACAGCATGACTTGGTAATTGGTACTAATCATTACCACATACACTGCTCACAAAAAATAGAGAATACATCAAAATGAAATATACCATAATGGAAATTTTGTTAGCAGTGTAATTTTGTAACAAAAATATTTACAGAAAAGCACAGTGCATACACTTAACCACACTGATTTCAATTGTATTATGGACTAATACTTTCAGATGAACGGACATGTGATCTGGCATAGCTTTTAAAATGCCGTGATTTCTGATGCTGAGTTTCGTGGAGCTGGAAAGAGTGGGAAAAATCCACCAAATGTCAAAGTTTCAGCTCAAAACTCATAAGGAAATTTATATTACATGGCATGTACTTGTTTACTGTTACTATTAGTAGTAGTTACTGTTGTCGCTACTGTTATCCTTCCATCCATATTATCTATTCATCATATTCTGTTTCCCACTCTTGTACTGGGTTCAATCCCAGGTGTAATGGTCTGGGTCCATACTATGCCCTCTCTTGTCTGCATGGGTTTCCTCCCACAGTCCAAAGATTTGCATTAGTTTCATTATTTACACTAAACTGACTATAGTGTGTATGCCCTATAACGGATTGGCACCCTGCCTAGGGTTGCTCCAGTTTTGCTCGTTTGGAATAGGAACTGTTCTAACTTGGTTGATGTGTTTAGGGACTTTCTGTGCAAGTTATTAGTGTGCATATTTTACTTTCCACTGCATTCCACTTTATTTGTTATGAGGTGTAAACAACATTACCTCTGTGTGTAAAGAGGTGTGTATCTTTTATAAAGTAGTACTCCTGTCATCCCATTACCTGTACATTCTCTCTAATTATCAACTTTTACATTCACTCACTGAGTACTCTCTTCTGACTGATTTGAATGTTTAAATAGAATGTTTAAATTTAGATATACACTACTTTCACTGCTGTGCTAGCAGGCTGGCAGTCATTTAAGTTTCACAGTCAGTACATTTCTAGGACCAAAGGAAAATCAGATGTACGTCTAATTAACAGGCACCAACCAGCAACCACAATATTTGGAACTGCAGGCAGCATGTCATACTTTTAGAGCAGTTGTGTTTCTAAATATTGCTTCAAAATCAAGAAAACCTTTCACGTGATGTTGGTCAAGTTGTACACATGTACATTAATTAATGACTATTTTTAATATGCATGACCAACAGTCAAAAGTACAATAAGCGGCCTGGCCACACTATTGGGAGTCATCTGCTTTTTCTGGACACTCCAGTGGAGTGCAATTTTAGTGGAATTAGCATTTTAAAATCAAGAAATCTGTATGATTTCAAATGAGACTAGTCAGGGCCAATATCTTAAACTGCAAACTTAGTTAGAATTTCTCATGCAGCGGTGTCGAGAGTATAGTGAGGATGGTGTGATTGAGAAAATCCAGCAAAAATGGATCCTCTGGATCTGGACAACTTGTACATGAGCTCAGTAGAGGATGTCAAGAATCATTCAGATGACCAGGTGATGCATAGTCAAGCTAATTGCAGCCAAATACAATGCTGATGCTCAAATTAGTGTGTCCAAATACACTCATCATTCCTAGTCGATGTAAAAAAGGAACGGAAAGTCAGATGAATCCAGACTTCTGTGGTAGATGCTTACAATAGGACCCTTTCAGGAGGACAATGCACCATGCAGATTGAATAATGGAACATAACATGCTGTACATGCCATCAGTAATTCTTTTTACCAAATAAAGTTACTCCTAACCAATAAGTAACTACATTTTCTCTTTTCTCTCCGAGCTGATGTTCCGGTACCAATTCCAGCACCACACAGCTCAGCATCACTCTACTGGTCTTCATGAACAGAACACAGTCCCACCATGCCCAAGTCCTGCCAGAGTGCAGTAACTCCATCCATCATTCAGTTATTAGAAGATGATGTGCCTCCAAGGACTTACCGCTAAGGACTCATCTTAAATCTATTTGGTTATTTAATTTAAATTGTATTATTAATTTAAGTTGTATTATTTGCTTAATTTTACTACTACTACAACTTTGTTATTTCAATGAACATCTAGGCTGGCCAAGAGGATGGGTCCCTTTTTGTGTCTTATCTTGTGAATCACTTAAGATAATACTATATTGTAAAGCTACTGTGGGACAATGCACTATCGTAAAAAAACACTATTCTTCACCTGGCCTTCACAGTGCCCAGATCTTAATCCTGTAGGAAGAACAGGTTATTCAGAGCATGTCACACCACCTGTGAGAAGCTATCCTGTCCACAGAGGTCAATATGCCTGCAGATGGATTTCAACAAATAGTGGAATTTATGCCATGACAAACTGCTGCAGTTCTGACAGTCAAATAAGGTCCAACCCACTAAAAGATGTGTCTCTAATAAAGTGTCCATTCAGTTTATATACCAGTAGCTTGATATGCAAAAAAAAAAAAATCACTACCCATTTAATATAAAATGAAATTATTATTTTTATTTATTAAATGAAGGTAACACACAAATAAATTAATTCCACTAATTAACTGTACATTTTAAATAACCTTAAATTATACGGTTTCACAGAAGATAAAGCTGCAAAATACTGTAACATTATAAAAGCTTCTATCAATTTATCAATCAGTAGTATTTCTACAAATATTGGGTTTATATGAAGCACTCTATAGTAGTTCAAATATACTCACTGACAAAAAAATAGCGCACCCAGGTAGAAATGTCAGATTAGTGTAAAAAACTCATAATGATTAATACAACTCATAAATGATTACAGGTGTGGTCTGATTAGACACTTGGTCTTGCGTAAAAGAGGGCTTAAAAGTGCTTCCACTTTATGGAGGCCTTATTGTGAGTGCTTAACTCCTGTCTTTGCTCTGGAGCAACACACTGCACAAACCACTAGTATGATAATATAGAGAGTAATCATATACAACAGTCAGTCACCAAGTAATGACACAAGGGACACTAAACAGTTCGGCTATGTACAGAACATCCGGTGGTCACATTCCAGCTGGCATTCTTCAGCAGAATAATGCTCAGCCAACCACAGCAAGTGTTTCCCAGATATGTCTCTGCCAGACTACAACACTTCTTTTGCCAGTCCAGTCGCAAGATTTTTGCCAATCAGGCATTTGTGGGACAAGCTGGGACCTCAGCTTCAGCAACCTACTAGTGTGCAGGATCTACAGGTCCAGCCGCAATGTCTGTGGGCAAATGTGCCACAGAATACTACAATAAGCCTGTTTGTCTCCATGCCCAGACATCCTGTATTAAATCTAGAGATGGCCTAACAGGGTACTAGAGTCTCTCCAAAAGCGTATCCTTTCAGTCTAATATTGTAATCACTTACTTCATCTATAAAGATTATTTTGACTACTTATTGGTGAGTTCTTTTTTGTCAATGAGTGTAAATTAGAACAATCCTTGGTCAGTTTCACAGGCATCTTCTTGTAATGGTCCCTTCACAGCTAGTCATGCAGTTTGCCAGGAACGTCCGGCACCTGTTAGAATAGTCCTCTGGACAGTCTCTGAACAGGCTTACATGAGCCGGGGTGATAAAGTCGAAGCTCTCAACACACAGTCCTTTTTCCTGTAGCACTTTCACCATCTTCTCTATATCCCTGTACCTGATCACCCGGTCTTCCCTGGAGTATAGATACATTTGAGGCCAAGGTGCTGGATGCTCCATCATTGCATCATAGTGGTTCTTATGGAAGTGCTTGGTTACTGGGTACAGGACCACCCTGAGCAGGACCACAGCCACGGCAAACAGAGCTAAGAGAAAGCAGCGAAGCACCACATTGACTTTTGGTCCCAGTGTGGTTTTCAGAGCTCTAACAGCACCCCGCACATTCTGGCTCCCTGGTGCGCTGTCCATGATTGAGCCCACCACACGCAGAGAGCTAAACTGCTTATGGCTTTGCAACAACTCCACCATGTAGCGGTACAGCATGAATCCTCCATTGCTGAAGACATGGAAAAAGATTGGGCTGTTCTCTACCTCATAATCGTACAGCAGTTCAAGCAGTTTCTGTGCTGTGCTTCGAAGCTCCTTGTAGCCAAACGATTCAGAGATAAACACTGTCTTCAGTGGAGCTGTGTAGCAGATAGTTACACAGCCCTAAAGCATTAACAGAATAGAGGACATTAGATTACCTCAAAACACAAACATCTGCAATGTTTCTTCATCCTATGGAACTTTCTGGATTAATCCATAATAGTGAGTCAAAGCTGTTTTGGCAGCAACAGGGAATCAAATTTCATATTAATATGCATGTTTCGAAGTGTAACCTGTGATTTGTTTGATTATGTTTAATTATGTAATTTATTCAGGTTTATTTATTATACTTATTAAGATAATTATTAATTTATTAATATACTTATTTGGGTTATATTTGGACAGTTAATTAGTTTGCTTGTTTTGTCTTTTTTTTATCTAGTGTGACTGACATTGATTCCTTCTTCTTTTGTTGCAGATATGTGGGGGATTCGATAAGCAGGTATTTTATGGTAATCCTGGTTCAGCAGGTTTTAAAATGTTCCTTACCCTTTAATAGGAATGAGTGGGTTATTTTTGTGTGTCCATTTTTGTTATATCTGTTATACTTACTCCCGTCGATTATTTGGGTGCTTATTTGGCCGGTTTAATAGGTTAGCGCTGAATTTGTGCTGCTTGTTATTGGTCTGTTGGTTCCATTCATTTTGCCACTTATCCTCGTTTTTTTGTTTTATTTGACATACTGATTTGGAAATGACTGGTAATTTATTATTTGCTTTCCATACCACTGCTTTTTCCTTCACAATGTGAGCAATGTAGCCTGGAATATAGCAAAACTCTATATAGCTACTTTTTGTTTTGCGAGGTTGTGTAGTTTTTCCCAGGATGGTTTTGATGACTGGGAGGTTAGTGTTAAGAGATTCCAGTGCATGTAGACATGATTTCAGTCGGTACGTATCACGAGTCTGCATTGTTTTGTGGTGTTGATGTGATCAATCACCATTAGGATATCATAATCTGAACTATGTTTCAGTAAATATACTCTGGCTATGTGTTGGTCTGTTACCATTGCTGCTGATATTTTGTTCACTGTTTTGGAGTTAACTGTGTATATGGGGAAATAAAGCGGGATTTTTTTCTCTGATTTCTATACATTTTTGGAGATAGGTGTTCAGATGAGTAATTGATTTTATGTTGCAGGCAATGACTAGGATTATTTTAGAGTTTTAAGGTTCCAATTACATCAGAGGGTGTCTGGAAAATAGTGCAGTGCAAAGTCCAGGTTTATTTCCTTTAACTATTGCCGTATCCATATTAAAATAAGCTGTATATCGTATAGCACAGGATATAAAGGAAGGAATGTTGAGGTAACTGTTGGGTTTTGAACATTAGCTCTCAGCTTAAAGGCATAATAAGGAGCTAGTTTTAATCGCCTGTATTCCAGCGCTGGTTCATGGGTTTTTATGTATGAGCTCTACACAGGGGAGGTTGTGTAATTTGTGAAGACAGAATTTGCTACAAAGCAAGTGTGGTGATTCCATAATTTATGCCAAAGCTATAGTTAAGAATGATTGAAGTTCATGAATAGGATGAAGAATATACTTTCCTTTAGGAATTAAAAGAAATAAAACTTTTTAAAATCTGTAATTAATATAATTAATTTAAAGGCGCTCAGGGCTTACTTGTTCATTATAGATTGAGCTGTACTTGGAGAGATGCTTATCTCTACAGCCAGCCCAGCCTAAAAGAATAATAACCGGTTCCTTCGATCCACGCCAATATTTCTCTGAAAAAGGAAAAGACAAATAACAAGGTATTGTTAAAAGTTAGGTAAAGTTGGACCTATTGTTTACCTACAGGCCAAACCATTTTACAAGCTTGACAGATTGTTAATTTGATTTATTTAACATCACTTTCAAAATCACATATATTTCTGACAAACACAAGGTTGACACACAAGTTAAAAGCTTGGAAACTAGTCATACATACTCAGATCAGCTAAATTTAGTGTAATCAGTTAACCTAATTCATGTCTTTGGACTGCTGGAGGAAACCAGAGCACACAACATACATCCACACATGCTAACTCCACAGTTTAGGTTGTGCCTAAACTGGTCCAGATACTGCAGAAGCTCACATAGTAGGGTTCAAAATTGTGGTTCATGTGGTTTTTTTGAGTCGGTTCTCCCAAAGTGTCTCCTTCGCAATTTTCCCTTACAAATATCAACATATGATCGCCCAGTGGTGCCGCAGTGGTGCTCATAGGGATGTCACGATCTTTACATTTTCACAGAAAAATTTATTGTTATTGTGATTATCTGTTGTGTGTTTACACCCCCACTATTTTGGTAGGCCAATAGTATAATAATGTATAAACACTATTATGATAAACAACATCATTTTACTGAACAATACACTTATAAAGTTAAATAAATAAATAACTTCTGTATGCCTATAAACTTGAAGAGAACTGTTTGCAAGTACTCCTGTCACAATCATGAAACTTTAGCTGATGATTAGTTGCCATATAAATAACTGATAACATTAAAACAGAATTAACTACATGGCAAACAACTGCAACATTACTAAGAACTTCACTCAAACACAACTTTTAAAAAAAAAATTTGTGAACCCCATGACATCTCAATGGCTACATTTACTGCTGTCTTTTAATAAAAGTTGCCTCAGCCCAGTGCGTCCAAATCACATTCTGCAGAAACCTACCAACTGTGGAACATCTGGACTCTAAATCAGGCCACACCTGGACCATAAATCTTTAGTAATATAATAATATAATATAATATAAAAAAATAGTTCTTATATTTTTATTATATATTTTAATATTTTAACACCCTGGAGCTTTGCACTAAGAATTTCACTGTATGTTGTACATTGATAACAAGGCACGTGACAATAAAAGTCTAAATCTACATTACTTATTATTGCAGTCCTAAATAATTGTGCTAATCATACGAGTAGATGAGGAGAACCCAATTAAACAAAGGAGACATATGTGTTATTTTACATTTTATTTCATGAGTATTACATATGTGATATTGCAAATGTATGTGAATCTTTGCTTCTTTGCTCATTGTCTGGTTGGGCCACCCTTAAGAAGCAATAACTGCAACACAACATTTCCAGTTGATCAGCCCTGAATGGACTTGGAATCCCTGTAGTCTATTATTCTAGACCAGGGGGTTTCAAAGTCTAAAACTGCCACACCCACAGAGAGCATCATTTATTATGATGCTGCTGCTGCTGCTGCTGATGATGATGATAATGATGATGATGATGATGATGATGATGTTCATTCTATTTTATTGGGTCAAATGGCGTTTGGAAAGCTTACACCATACCGTATCGTGAGGATGATCGTGGTGAATCTTTTGACATTTCTGGTCCATATAAATATGTAAATAACTGTCTTATTTAAAGCACTAAATCGCCTGCTTCGTCTCACAAAAGTGATAAGCGGCTACGGCTTTACGAAAGATTTAAACACAGAAGCTATTAGACAACACAGCTCATTTAAAAATATTACTTGATAAACGTTTCTAGCTTGTTGGCTAACTGTATTTACAGCGTTTAGCAGGCAGTTTATGCAGAACGATTTACAAGTTAGGAATTTCACAACATGCAAATCAAGTTAATTAAGGGTTTTAGGGTCTTGCTTAAGGGCCCAACAGCGGTAGTTAGGCGACGCTGGGCGTTGAACCTTTCAATATACCTTAGCGTGACTGCTGCGGCACCATCAGTTCCATGCCCCGGTGTATATGCGGCTTACCTGATATCTGTGGCTCTGGAAAAACTATGTTGTAGTCCATGCCATTATCTCCCATGTTGAGAATTGTATTAGCATCTGACTTCCATTAATAGTTTTATTAAAACGAGATTCGACTCAGAAGTCCCCTACACAGACACAGCAGCTCACGTTAAAGCGAACGCTCCATAACACTTCCGGTAACCGCCAATCCCAAATGGCTTTGTAGTTGAAATGTAGGGCACTACATAGGCTTCAAAAACCATTAATTTTTTTACTCCCGTAGTGTACCAGTATAGGCAATAGGAGGTAACATTGTATACAGCCTCGCTTTCGAGAGTAACCGACTAACCTTTATTTGCCGTTTGGAAATCAATATTAATTCAATATCTAAACATCTGTTTCATTTTAGCGTAAGATCACGTTGCGGCGTACAAGTCCCATCGTCGAAAACATGTTATAAAAATGTATTATATTATAAAAGATCATATTTATTGCAACCCATTCTATATGACGTCTAAGGAATGAAACATATTACTCTACCAACATAATTAAATACACCCTTTGCTAATAGAAGTTCTAGATCATGTGAAGTGGGATGAAGTCTAGGCTTAGACCCGTGGCTACATTTGCATTTCAACATTTTAAATGCCGATTTCAGATAGATTTTCAGTATATTCTGCATTCTGCATTTTCTTATGTATCAGACAAATAGGTCAACAATGTATTACTATTCAAAAACAATGGTTAACAATGTTATTTCTAAATTATTTTCAGGATCATATTCATATCCCTGTCTAGAATGAGAAGAGTAAATGGCCCCTCTAGAAAACCACTGGTCCCAGCCTCAGCAGTCAGTTATAGATAAGTGTTCAAAACATACAGACAAATATAAAACCTTTGGAATGACTCATTTAAAATGTTTACTATAGTGTTATGGTTACAGACAAAGCACCATCTCTGTGTGTGTATATATCTATTTTTAACATCTACAACGCCAGTTACGATGAAGTTGGGACATTGTTTAAAAGTGATATATCAACAACACCCAGAAACACCGCCGGCTTCTCTGTCCACATTTCAAATGTTTTTGAAACTCATGGACGTTGAATTCTGAAACATGGGATCTCTGGTAAAAAATGAAAATTATTAGCATTCTCAACTTAATTACAACATCAAGTACTATTAAAGTATGACTATCATTAGGCAAATTAAATGTCATATCAGTTCTTGAAATATGGTGTTGAAGCATACCGTTGCAACAGCAAAGTTACATTTCCAAGACAATAATTATAATTTAAATGCCAAAGCAAATAAAATGTTAGTAATATAAGCATTAAAAGCAGTAATTATGGTGTATAAAACACCTAAATGACAATTAAAGTACATAAAGTGGTAAAGCGTATTTTATTTAGCTGAACCAAGATATTTACACAGTTAACATGAAACATGAAAATTGCTTTAAAATAATGGCCAAGAACATATTGTGGCAAGTCAAAAACAGTCTATACTGTGTAATTACACATACCCTAAAAATATATTTTAGAAATACATAAGTTTACAAAAAAAGATACAAGGTAAAATGCCATTGGAATTTAATGGGATTTATTAAATTTTGAATTTAAATTTAACCATACAGTTTCTGTAATGAAGCAGGTTTTAAGCATCAGTTCCAACAATCCTCTCGTATACAACTGAAGAAAACTTTAATTAACTTTATTGTATTTAACTTTATATTTAAATCCCTCATCCCTCTGATACATTAAGTTCCAGAGCATACGAGGGCATGGGCTTGCTACCAACCCTGTCAGCCTGCACTATTTTCTGCCCACTACAAGTGTTCAAGCAAAACTGCTCTGGAGGAATGGCAGTGTCTGAAGAAATCTCTGTAGACACACGTCTGACAAAAGGCAGCGAGTTGGTACTGGAGCCATCAGCCTCACTCTCTGTCCAGCAGGACTCTGTGTCAGAGGCAGAAGAGAGCCTTGTCTTTCCCCATCTGCAGCTGGCCTGGGCGGCTTTGCCAATGCGGGTTCCCAGGGTATGCTGGCTGGATAGAACTGGCTGGTGAGAGGAGCTACTGATGGCGACAGAAGAGGAGCGGTTGTCCTTGCCCATGCATAGGACTGGGCGAAGAAGTGGAACATAGCGTGCAATGGCTATTCTGTATTTGGGGTGCGTAATGGCATAAATTATGGGGTTGTGGATAGCAGAAGCCTTGGCGATCACTGCTGGGACAGAGTTCATATAAGGAGTAAGCAGATGAGCATAGCCGGCCGTGGCAGTGAGTGCCACCACTGAGTAAGGTGACCAAGAAATCACAAAGAGCAAAATAACCAGGAGTGCCACCTTGGCCATTTTCCATTCACTCTGCATGTGTTGAAGCACTTTATAAGTATCTCCAGAGTCAAGCTGCCTCACTTCCCATCTGGCCTTTCGAATGGCTTGGAAAATGGCCAGATAACAGCCCCCAATGACACTCAGTGGGATGAAGAAGACGAAAGTGAACAAAAGGATGGTGTATGCACGCACCGATGGTGTAAATGACATATAGTCCCAAGAGCAGGACGTTTGGAGACCCTCTGGGACGTAAGCACTCCATCCAAAAAAGGGAGGCATACTCCAGCTCAAAGCATACAGCCACATAAAGGCAATGATAACATAAACTCTGCCTTGACTTACCTTTCCCAGCAGGGCAAAAGGTTGGGTTATAGCAAGGCAGCGGTCACCAGCAATGGCTGTTAGAGTCATCATGGAGCAAATTCCAAAGAGGCCACCACAGAAAGCATAGAGCCCACACGCAAGCTCACCAAAAACCCAGCGCCGGTGCATGCTGGCCACAAAGAACACAGGTGCCTGAGTAAGCGACATGAAGAAGTCAGACACAGCCAGGTTGACAACCAGCAGGTTTCCTGGAGTCCGTAGTATGCGGCAGCGGCAGAACACATAGATGACAAGTGCATTTCCTATTACACCTGTTATGCCCACAATGAGGATGACTGTGCCAATGAGGTAGTGAGCATGGTCTGGGACATCCACTGTGGGGAATGGGTGTGCAAAGTCATTTTGGTGACTGTGGATAGGCTCATGAGATGGAGAATTGCTCAACTTGTAGCGAAACCCAGCTGTGCAGTTTGAATCACCAGGATGGCAAAGATGCTCTCTATGAGATGATTGATGACTCATTGTGTGGGTTCTTTTAAAAGCAACTTAGTGAAGTAAGTAAATTAGGCTTTTTGAAAGACTAAACTGCTAAAAATTAAAAACTGAAACTAGAACTGCAATGGTTATTCTGATTTTCCATTCTGCTTTTATTAACTTAGACTTCTAAACTGTCTCCAGCATTGGCTTTTTATATGTATATCGATCAAAACACATAGGATTGTATTGATCTAGTGTTCTCTGGAATGAGGACACATCTAAACTCTCAGTAATGGTGGGATTTTAAAAAGAGTTACTGGTTCATAAAGTGACAGATGCCTGTCCAAGAAGACACCTTAGGCACTGCTTATTTAAAATGTATTTAACATTCAATTTAAGTTGAAAGCTCCAAGCATTCCAAAATTATCTGCTTCATCTGGCAAAAGAAATAAAATGGGCAGTGACAATCTATGGATTTTTTTGTGCTCATTAACTGACTAGCTGTCACGCTTCAGAGTTCAGAATGTGATGCAGATGGAAAAACAGCACTTTTCTGGCCCAAACCAATGAATGGAACATTTGTGTGCCTGTGCTGAGCCAAATCAATTGTCCGGGATGTTATTCCTACAATTAACATCCATTATTTTAGGATGTGCTCAGTGACCTAAACACTGCTCACATAAATTATAGGATATTTCATTATTATAAAATCAAAATAACTGAAATTATGTTGAGATTTTGCAAGCCTAAATAATTAAGTAAAACTACACATCACAAATGAGATGACACTAAGCATAGTGTTGTGTGTAAGAATGTATTGAGATTAATTTCATTTGGCAACTAGTTGGCATCTATTCATAGTTACACTGCTCACAAAATGAAATGAAATGTTGTAAGCATTATATCTGAACTATATTTACATCTTGTACAAAGCAACAAAAGCATATATTTTATTTATATTTTAGTCAGTATAACAATCACGCCTTGATTTTATTTGAGCTTCAAATTTGTGTTGCAAAGGGTCATTTTCCTGCTACAGTATAAACCATTCTCCTTAAAGATCTAAACAAACTAGTCGTTTTCACAAATTTTTCAATTGGTATCTCGGAATTTTGGCCTCCCTGTATAATTTGCTATAATAAATTATACCACTAACATAAACTGAAATATTTCACCCTTTGTTGGGCCAAGTTTATAAAATCTAGTTGCCTGCATAATTAAGCAGAATTCAGGGATTTAGATATCAGAGATACCTGAGACATTTCAGAGCCCAACGAACCCTAACCCCAAACTGGAATGTTGGGGAAGAGAAATGATGATTGATCATATAGGGCTGTTTTCAGAAATTGGGCAAGATCCTTTAATTCCAGTGAAGGAAAATCACCCAGACATTTTGGACGATGGTATGCTTCCAACTTTTTTTGGGAACAGTTGACATAGGTCTACAGTGAAAATTAATCACATGTAATATAACCTGGTAGTGAAAGTTATTTCTACTGATTTTGGTTCCATGTGTATCACACAATAATACACCCCAACACAATGATTTCCCATATTTTATTAGAAAGCTGCGTTACTTGGAAGTGTGTCTTTTGGTAGATTGTCCACTAGCTGTACTAAGTATAACAGAGTTCTCTGTGTTGTGGTGTTTCCTCATGTGTCGCAGCAGAAGCTGACGATCTGGTGTTGAGTACTGACAACGCGGGCAGGGGAATGATTCTCCAGTGTGATGTCGTCGGGAGTGAAGGTCTAAGCTTTTCTTCTGGATGCTGAATCAGAAAAAAAATATTAAGCACAAGAAAACTGAGTATGAAAATCCAGACATAAAAACATAGGCTTGGGGAGAGGAGTGCTGTAGTCCTGTGCAACAGTACTGAATGCAAAAATCATTCAAAATAATGAAATGCGAATAAAGTATAAAAACATTTAAAACAGTGTGTTAAAATGAAACAGTGGTGTAGGGGTGCACCAAATACATATTTAATTTACTAACTGGATAAATAGTTGTGAAAAAATAATTTAACAAGAGTCTGGCCAATAAAGTACAATATAGAATGGACATCTGGTGTACCTAATGAAGTGGCAGATAAGTTTATATCAAGAATAGAATGAATAGAATATTTTACAATTCAAGCATGTACAGTATAAACAAAATAAACAGAGCTGCCAAATAATTTGTAGTTGAATACTACTTGGATTGAAATGTACCTGCTGTAGGAACAGTACTGGCAGCGGTAAGGCTTCTCCTGAGTGTGGGTCCGTGAGTGTCGTCGTAGAGAGCTCCTATCGATGGAGGCATAAGGACAATGGAGACACTTGTAAGGCTTCTCACCTATAAAAACCAAGAAGAAATCCTGTTTGTTTTCAATCTCTCCCAGTGACAGTCAGCTGCCATGGAAACGTTTCAAACTCACACCTAATCTACACAGGCAGATGTTGTGGTTCTGCCTTGGGCTAGCTTTTAGTCCACACTGTTTATACAGCCCATACAAGAAATGTCAGAATATCTTAACCCCAAAATAGTCACAGGGTATTTAGATACTACACTATTCACAAAAAATAGGAAATACAATTTCATTAGTACTTTATATATATTCATTTTGAAATATCGCCTATTTTTTGTGATTAGTATAAAAAGATGACTAAATAAGCAGCTTTCCATTTAAATAAAATGTTAACAGTGGTCTGACTTTAAAACGGCGTTATCTTATCTACATTGTATAAAGGACTCATTTATAACTGCTTTAATTGCTGCTTTAAACTGCTATAACTGTGTTAATTTATAAGTCATTTAAAGTTCATGAAAGTGTATAATATGACATTTGGTTGTGATAAAAAGGTGCTGAACCTGTATGAACACGCAGGTGCTGGATGAGCGAGGCTTTCAATCTGGTGGAGTAGTGACACTGAGGGCACTCATATGGCTTATCTCCCTGATGTATGCCCATGTGGCGACGCATGGTCAGCTTGGTCGAAAATTTCCTGTGAACAAATGATTTTATTTTAGAAGTCTGGCTTCCACTGACTGCTTCCAGCGTAGTAGACGAAATGAATTAAGAGTGGATGGGAACCTTACTCATCACCTTTGAAGGAGACTAAAAATGCATATAAAATGTACACTGCTGTACAGAAGCACCATTGCATATGACATACCATTGCTATAGCATTATCCCTTTATTGGAATACAGCCATAAAATACAGGAAATATATAGCACGAGCAGATCAGTTCATTTGCCTAGTGTGATCACACTGTACTGTGCCAGAGCAAAGTATGCCAAACCCTAATCAGGTCTGCATGAAGGGCTGAGCAAAAAGCAAGTAATTGCAGCCAGGAATTTTGCTGTCTGGCATGGTTCATATCAATCAGGATCAGTGTGAGTATGCTCTGATATTGGATTGGAGGACTGGAATTGGAATGAGGATCAGTTGAAAAGAGTATTATAGAGTGACAAATCCAAGTTTGAAATTTTAAATCATAGGCAATGTGTTATATGTGGTTATAAAACCCTTGTTAAAACAACAAATCTGACTTACGATTTTTGCACAGAACTATATATGGTATCTTACAGGCTGTTTTCATAAACTCATTGTAGAAAACTGGTAAAACTATGTTGGTTCCCATTTTAGGTCCTAAAGTTTTATTCTACTTTAAGAAACCCATGTACATATGGGTTCAGCCATATCCTTAAAACCACTTGCCTAATATTGTGCAGGTCTTCCCCTCAAGCCACCAAGGTCAAAGCATGAGCTTCCATTGACTCTTGTTTGTCCCCCACGATCTCAAAACTGCTTAATTAAATTGTAATCTTTGGAATTTGGAGGTCAAGTCAACACCTTGAACCATTTACCTTTCCTCAACCACATCTGAACTAATTCTGCAGTGTGACGGGATGCCACTGCCATGAAGGGGAGTACTTCATCAGGTGGTACATGCCAAAACATCCACATTAAAGCAACGAACTTAGAACAATGTAATCAATGTTATTGTTTATTAGGAGCACCATATTCAAACTGGGTTGGGTCTTCCTTTGTTCTTAACATGGCATGGATTCCACAAGGTGTGCCCATTCTCACTAACCAAGTCACCTACATCTCAAAGCGTTCTACTGGATTCAGATCTGGTGACTGGGAAGGCCAATTAGGAACACTGAACTCGCTGCCAGTGTCAGTGTTCATCCAACTAGTTTAAGATGACTTTTGGTAATGACTTTTTGGAATTAGCATGCCCAGTGTGCCAAGGAAATTCCTCACACCATTACACCACTAGCTTGGACTGCTGACACAAGTCAGATTGGGTCCATCGACCCAATGGTAGTCCTGGTAGTTCTGACCCTTTCATCGATGTGCTTAAAAAAATAAAGATTCATCAGACCTGGCAATATATTTTCAGTCTAGTTTTGGTAAGGCTGTGCCTATTTGCAGCCTCAGCTTTTGTTCATGGCTGATGAAAAAGAAACTTGCGATTGCAAATGGTGCATCTCTAGCCATTACGGCTGAGGGCAAGTGCACTGCAACTAAAGACTCTTCTCTACCATCTCAAAGTGGCTACGTGTGTCACAGGTGGGAACTGGTTCAGGGCAACTGGGTGAGGGCATGCCAAAAGACTACAGAGATGCAGACATTGAGTGGATAACTTTAAGGTATATGTATAAATTATATACAGAATTGGTAAATTACTGAAACAAAGTGAAACACCACATAACATACTTATCACATAGGGTGCAGCAGAACTCTTTCTTTTTAGGAACCTTTACGCCTGAGCCCATATCCTCCTCAAAATGTTTCTTGTTCTTATCAATCTTCTTTCTTCTCACAACTTTGTGTTTCACCTTTGTCTTTCCTACATGGCGCCATGACTCATGCTGCAATCCTCCAAGGCTGTTCAATGACAGTGCATCACGCGTAAGGCTTCCTCTGTGTGCACATGGATGAGAGAAGGACTGAAGTTCAGTATCACATGAATATAGACTATAGAACTAACCCTCCATCTTTACATAGTTTTTGTTCTTCACACAGACAAGAACGACAAAGATTTAACAGGACTAACATTTCTCACTGTAATAACTAGGTCTAGCGACAATATGGGGCACATCTAATTAATACACAAATAATAATGAGAACAGCATTATTACATACTGAAGCAGAAGCCAACAACAGCAGTGACAAATGTGTGGTCACCTTTCTCTCAGTCTTGGTGGGGTGGGATTAGGCAATCATTGGCTGCTGGAGTTAAGCCCAGCCCACCAGTTCATTCAACACCTCTCTCTTACCCCGATTGTAAAATGGAATAAACACAGGGAAGATAGTTTTAACAATGATCTCTTTTAGTAATGCACAGTTAGTCGTATAGGTTTACAGTCGCACCACTAATTTATTTATCTAGATGATATTTTGATAACATAATATTAAGACTTAATGTTAAGATTTAATAAGCTGGAACAAACCACCCAGCAACAGGCATTCATTACATCATTTTATATAGCTATAATCAGTACATTTTATTTTACGTTTTAATTCACATTTTAAGTTTATTGTTAAGCTTCCAAAACATCATATAGTTCAGCCTAAACATTGTTTTATGCAGGGAGCTATACATACATGTATAAATGTTCTGCATTAGGACATTGTCAAAACAGGACATTTATTCACAAAGCGACTGAGCTATGTAACGTTAACTAAACTAACTATTAACTAAACTGAGGTAAGTTAACACTCTACCTAGATTAACCAGTTAGCAGTCTGACTCTAAACCTCATTATTAAAAGGCATAATCGTTCAAACTAGCTGATATAACAAAACATAAACACACAGCTTCCCTGTGTTTATTCCTGACCATTTTCCAATCGGGGTAAAAGAGTGGCGTTCTTTCACTGACGTAGTGGCTCTGTAGAATGAGCTAATGGGCGGGGCTGAACTTTAGCAGCTAATAATTGCCTAGATCCCGCCCACTGTCAAATCGGGTTCAAAAGTCAGAAGGGAGAAACTTTTTGAAGCGAAAGCGGGGCTGAGAGAAGAATGCAATGGAGAGAAGGCACAAAGAAAGCGCAAACAGATACTTTAGTAATATTAAACTCAAAATAGAGGATTACAAACAGAAATATTCTGTTTACAAACCGATTTTTATTACAAAATGTAATTTTTTGTTACAGGGTTTTTGGTTCTCAAAACTTTAGTACCCATTTTGACACCATTATTTCATGTAGTCACATGGTAAAAAAAAAATGAATCGAGTTGCATCGATAATCATTGCCCCCTGATTCCCACCCCTAGTGTGTGAGTGTGTGTGTGTGTGTGTGTGTGTGTGTGTGTGTGTGTGTGTGTGTGTGTGCACGCAACTACCTTACTGGTCGAGTGCTTACTTGCTTGTTACCTCACATTTGGATGAGAGACCTCTTCTAGTTTGATTTGTTTAGAGACTTTGTGCAAGTTACTCGTGTTTGTGTGGTTATTAATTTGCAACAATCAGCAAATGGTGTTTGTAAGTGTATACGCCTGTCCTATTGTAAATAGTACTCTTTTTTTATTCCCCACTACCTGCATATTGTTTCTAACATATAAATATATAAACTGGCTCACATTCACTTATTGAGTCTATGTTTCATCTGACTGATCTTCTGTGTTGTTCATAACACCATTTCTCAATGCATTATTGGCATTGTCAAACAAAAGTACCATCATACCATCCTGAGCTTTCTCCCATACACGGTCATAAGACTACATTCATAGAATTAATGCGTATGGCATATACCTGTAATTCCACCAAGGTGCTCTAGAACAGGGGTTCTTAATCTTTTAAACCTATAACGGCCAATAGTAAAACAATTTTGTTTTGCTTAAATAAACTTAAGAAATAACTACGATGACACCAAGATTTGTTACAAACAGGTATTTTTAACATGCTCGCACATTTACCATCTGTAGTTGTCTCCATTTTCTAGAGCAGCCTAACATTAACCTTTGAAGCATGTGGTTTCAACTAGTTATGACAAGAGGTTCGAATAGCAGAAGGTTTAATGGAAAATGCAGGAAAAGTAAAATAAATACACTAGAGGCTGTCCAGGGCTTGGACGATGGTGAGGATGGTGAGCTGAATGCTGGGTATTGAGAAGGGATGCTTGAAAGTTACGTAAACCTAAAATAATCTGTCACAACCCAACATATAAACATTTAATTTTGGTTCAGGCTAAAGGTGCAATCAAGAACTTTTATTCCAGGACAGCATAGTTTTATGACTTGGTGTGACTTACTACAGAACAATCCCTATCTTTACTCCCCTTTGCCCCCCTCATGACATAATGTACATCATGGAGATTGAAGTCACATGCATTCTGTTTATTACACCACCTAACGCAATTGCATTTTTTAAACACCAGAGGGTCATACTTTATGCTCCAAAAGGCATTTAAAACTTCTTTTCTTTCTTTTATTTACGGCAGACCAAGGACCAATTTTGTTTTTGTTTTTATATAATAAATGAGCAGATTTTGAATTCTTAATCTTAAAAATAAATGAATGTTTTCAATTAATGTGTTGAAGCTACAATATTGTTGTTACAATATTTTACACCAAATTACAGAGGACTAAAGTGCAAAAACCTATTTAACATAAGGTGCATTGCTCTGCATTGGTTAGACTTCTGAAATGAAAATAAAAATCATAAGAAGATCGAACCGGGAAATCAATGTTGTGAAATTAATTTGAATGCAGAGAGTATTGTTATATAATTACAACAGATGCTTCTTTAATGTAACCTTCATATACAGATCACAAAGAGAAGTAACTTGAATCATTTATGAAAGAGATACTTTCAGCAATGAAGCTACTTATATGTTCTTATAGTTACATGAAGTACTTACACACTGTGGGAAGTCTGGTGCTCTGGCTCCCCATCATCCTGTATGTGTTGATTGCTGATGTGCTTGTGCATCTTCTTCCAGGTTTTTTCTATAAGAAGGATTGGCAAACTGTAAACACGTCACAGTTTCTTTATGTTTTAGTGACTCCAAACATGCCATGTGTTACAAGTGGTCCTATTATTTGGCTATATAGAAAAGTTATTCATGTAACCACCAAAACCAGAAGAGCACTTTAGGATGTCAAAGCATGAAGCAGATGGGCTACAACACCAGAAAACCACATCGTGTTGCACTTCTGTAGGCCAAGAACTGAAAGCTAAAACTGAAATTCTGCATGAATATTTTGACGGAATAATATTGACATGGATCAGAATCTCAAAGGAATGCTTCCAACATCTTGTGGAAGCATTGGAAACGTGTACAGTGGTGGAATCAGTATTCCAGAAACACCATGTGCTCTGGACCATCCAGAATAGTATCAGCCAACTCCAGCTGAGTCCAAGTCCAAATACCAGGGTCTCCCATGGTATGGGGCTGTGTCAGTGCCCTTGGCAAAAGTCATTTTCAGTTCTGTGTAACATTAATGCAGAAAGGTACACAGAGATTTTAGAGCAAAAATTCCTTCGAGGTGACATTTTCCAGGAAGGTCCCTGCATTTATCAATAAGACAATGCAAAACCAGTCAAATAAAAAACATTAGGATCAAAATCTGGAAACCCCTTTAACTTTAATCTCATCTTTGAAAGCTCTTCAAACCGAAATGCTGGCACTAAGGGTGGTAGATAACAAAATAATTAGAACAAAACTTTACAGTTTAAGTAAATTAAATTGATGTTACCTTTGGCATTGCAGTAGAAACACTTAAAGCCCCCCTGAAAGTGGCATCGCTGGTGAATGTCCCACTCTTGCTCTGAGCGGCACCATTCAAGGCACAGGGAGCAGTGTGTCAGAGAAGCAGGCTTCGCCCGAAGATTCTTATGCCTTTTCTCATGAGCATCACGCAAGCTTGGGCTCCTAAATATCCGGGGACAAACGTTGCACTTGTGGAATTTCAAGTTCTTCCTTCTCCCATGGCTCTTCCAGTGGCTCTCCATATCTACCCAGTCTGAAGCTGTCCGATCACAGTGTGGGCATTTAAAGCCATGCTCACCATTGTGGCACTTAAGATGCACTTCCAGCAGGCTGTGGCTGGCCAAGACCACCTGGCAGAAAACACAGGAGAAGCCCTGCATTTCAGATGATGCCAGCAGAGGCTGCTTTTCTTCTAGGACGGTCTCTACTGTGGGCTCAGTCAGGGTGTCAGGTGGAGGGATACACTTGGAGGTGGAGATTCTACACAGGCCAAGAGTCATTAAATGAGCAGACTGAGCCATTTCTTCTTCCTCAGCACAATTAATTGCAGTGGAAAGTGGTCCAGGAAGTCCGTCCCTGGAATCTTCAAGCTGGAAGACAGTCTGTTCTTCACTGTGTCTGCCTTCTTCAAATAAAGTGCTCACCTGGAGAAAAATACACTTTGCAAGATTTTAATCACAGTACGGGTCACTGACTAAAACAAGTAGCTGATTTCAGAACTGCTGGAACTGTTACCTAGCAAAAGTGTTACAACACATACTGACAACATAACATTTTCAAGGAGGTATTAAATATAATATTTTGCCAGGAGTGGAACAGACGGTGTCATGTGGTTTCTGTTTATTATGCTATCTAATGCCATTTCAATCCTATGTCAAGTTCCAATATGCATCTTTGGTTTTACAATTAGAAACTCGTTTAGGTAACTAGGAATTTAAGGGCTCAGTGAGTTTGTTTGTTTACTTTAATTGTCAATTTAAGATAGTATTTATTTAAAATGTAATTAAATTTGGTGAAACAATATCATACTTTGCTGCAGTGGCATTATTTAAAACTAAATGCAGCAGACTTCTTTTTTGTTTCCATTTTCATACAAGAAAAGCACACATTATCTGTCCTTCAAAATAAAAGAATATTTTCACTTCATTATTTAAGATACAGAAAAACTCCAATAGAAAATTGTAATTGTTTGCCATTTTATATCTCTGTTATTTCTTTTAATTGCAGGGGGGTAACATTTGTTTTTTGCTCATTTAAAAACTTTTCATGAATCAATTCAAAGCAGATCAGACTGTATTATTATTGCGCCCTACATTCCTGAGTGTACTGTGGTGAAACATAAACATGCTAACAACACTTATTACTACAGTTGGGCATGAAGCTTAAACCTTTTATTTTGTGTAATTTTATTGCACAATTTATTGGACGTGAAACACAAACAAAAACAACCACGAACCCGCAATTGCAAATTTCCTTGCAACATTCATCTGGTCTCACCTCACATGTCTGTGCCACATGCAGGTTGCCATCGGAGCTGGAGTTCAATCCAATGTCACACGGTGGTGGACTAATGTTCTGCAGCATGCCATACATTGGAAGCAGGAAAGACATGCGTTCCATGTCCATGTGGTCTTCAGCATTTTTGGAGCTGGAATGAAGACTGTAAGGGGGGCCAGTCTGATCGAGCTCTGCTTCTTCATCATCCACAGCCAAGCTCTCCTCATCCTCCTTTTCAAGGCATGGCATGTGAATACTCGGTGATGGTGTTGAATGACTCTCAGAGACATGACTACTAATCCTGGCCTTCTGAGTGCTGGTGAACTGGCAAACCCGGCACCGGAATACCTCAATAAGGAAGGCCTCCACTAAAGTGGACAGGTGGGCTTCAATGCCTCTGATGAGGCTGCTGTAAAGGTGGGAGGTGACACTTTCATCCTTAAGTTGCAATGTTACAGGATCAACATCTTGGTAAACATCTTTAATTGCCTCCATGATATGGGCTGTAGACGAAGGGAGAACACAAATTAAAACAAAATCAAAATTGATACTAGTTACATGTTCATTGTTAAGATGTTTAAACTGAGTTGGAAGGCTATATACTGTTTCTAGTACCATTGTATTTATACTACTCATAATCCCACTAAATTGTACAGAATTACTTCCTAAACTCCATGTTCACTGCAATTACAGCATATGAGCTGGTGGATACGATATTTTCCTGCTCTGACAAAATAATACAAAAATAATTTGAGGACAAGGGTCCCAAGGGTCAAGAATTCCAAGGATTCCTTCAATACATGCTGGATGAAGTTCATGACTTTGTCAAGGTCATTCCAAAACTTAACTTTATTGTTCTTTAACATTTTCCTTTAAACTTTTCTGGTATAATTTAGAATTTGTTATTCCATCAATACTGGCAAGACATCCTGGCTCAGATGCACAATGAAAGGCCCAAATCATGCTACTACCTGCACCATGTACAAAAGTTTTGATGGAGCTGTATTTATATTTCATATTGGTAGTAGAGTTCATAATAACAGTGATTTAGTTAGCATTATTAGTTAGCAAATGCATAAAACAAACAAAGCTTCATGCGAACACCAATAACTACATACAAATTATTAGTATGAATAATATATCATTTTTCCAATAATCGATACATTATAGAAATAGTCAAACGTAAGACCCATTACAATTTGTAACCTGTTGCAAATAAGCATAAACAGCTGTGAAATCTCCTTTGTTAAAACCATGACCTATGCTGCTCACAAAAAGTAGGGGAAACCCCAAAATGAAATATCCCCTAATTTGTGTGAGCAGTTTGTTTCTACAAAATGTTGGTACTTTTCATTTTACAATGTCCTGACTTAAATTATTGTGACTTTATGATGGGAATCTGATAATAAACATAAACACAGAAAAACAGAAACTGCACACTGAACTGTTAACTTTGAATTCCCCCAGCCAGGAGATACACAGTAAAGATACTGTGTA
The DNA here is from genome assembly GCA_034779995.1 of Parotocinclus haroldoi. Taxonomy (NCBI): domain Eukaryota; kingdom Metazoa; phylum Chordata; class Actinopteri; order Siluriformes; family Loricariidae; genus Parotocinclus; species Parotocinclus haroldoi. Next base: position 29,577 of record JAUZST010024800.1, read on the forward strand.
CAGTGTACTGCACTGTTGATGAACTCTGTAGCACATGATGTAGGGAGTAATGAGCACTGGGAAGAGGAGTAGTGAGGAAAAGGAGTGTAGTGAGGAAAAACTGTAGTCACCCAATAATCATTTACGGTTTTCACTTTCAATATTTTATTCAATAAATAACATCCATCCATTAACTTTGGTTTAATCTACACCAGTCGGTGTCCACTAAGCAACTCTGGGCACAAGGGCAGAAACAACCCTAGACGGGGTGCCAATCCAAACACACACAAAATCACACACCAAGGGCCACTTTAGAGACACTAATAAATATAAAGCATACATTTCTGAATACTTCATAAGCAAACAGTGGCAGTAGAACAGGTTGTTCTGAATTCACCAAAAGCACTAAATATGGTAAAACAAGTCAGTTAATCATGTTTGTGCCCTGCCACCTTTACTTTGCCAACTTTGACTAAGAACTTGGTTAGCTTGAACAAATCCTTGAATCCTTAAACTATGCACTGGAATACCAAAAGTGAGCCTTTTTTGTCTAACAGCAGGAGTCAGCCTCACAGTCATGTTTCAAAATCTAGTTGAAAGCCATTTTAGAAGAAAAACGTCGGGGCAAACTACTTACAAATACCCATATTTTAATTTTCTGGGTGGGCCACAAACGTTTGTTTTTGTCTATATTGTCTCTGTCTCTTAACATGCAGTAAAGAGCAACTTCACATTAACTTACTTGTTCAGACTGTTGTAGGTTGTTCATCAAATAGAGATCACATTCTTTAAATATGATTTAACATTTTCGAGTTCCATATCATCCGACCGTTCAGAACAAAAATGTGTGTGACTGTTAATGAACTACAAACAAAAACACAACCAAGTAACTAGCTAAAGTAACGACTCGTGCTAGTGTCCTGTCTCGTACTGATAAGGGATCAACGTAAACGCACAAACAACAATGCAAAGAAAATGAAAAAAAAACTACAGAAGAACATTCACATGCTTAAAAAAGCGTAAACAAAATATAAAATAGCGTAACACCGAAATGTTTCTACAGTTCAAATGATATATATAAACGCTATCTATGGCGGCATGGACTCGTGCTTCCTTCACGTGCTTTCAAAATGATCCTAAAAATGAGTTTTCGATCTTTTTTTTTCAGTCGCAAAGTTGTTCGTTGCTGCTTCATTCTGTTTGAATGTTTGACTAAAGATATGGTAATTAAAGTGAAACATAAAGCATCCCTGTATGTTTTTTCACTAAAACGTGCAAAACCACATCAAGCTCGTAGTTGATCAGAAAATAATTCGGCGCAAATTAAAGTTGTTTATTCTCAACGAATAAAAGTCATTTAGCTAAATTACATTTAAAGTATATCTCGTTGTTCTCCTGCTTGTCTTTATGTAAATAAAAAAAACATATTTTCAGTGATTAATTCCAAATAGTATCTAAGTAATACCTTCCAAATACTATTTCCAAATGCAGCTTTACTGAGCTCTGGCTGATGCTTCGATTTTGTATCTTAAAAACTTGAGGGTAACGTTAGAAAGAC
>JAUZST010024821.1:0-31103 GCA_034779995.1 Parotocinclus haroldoi
AGTGGTAAACATGACCCCCGTCCCAACTCTTTTGGAACGTGGTGCAGCCATCAAATTCAAAATGTGTGAATATTTGCAATAAACAATAAAGTTCATCCGTTTGAACATTAAACATCTTGTCTTTGTAGTGCATTCAGTTGAATATGGGTTGAAGATGATTTGCAAATCGTCATTTTCTGTTTCTATTTATGTTGTACACAACGTCCCAGCTTCACTGGAATTGGGATCTTAGTTCATATTACATGAAATATGACTTTTAGTAGCTAGTCAGCTGGTGTTATAGGTTATGGTCATATTTATTTATACAGCACTTTTTACAATGGTGCACTGTCTCAAAGCAGCTTTACAACATTACGTTGTCTCAAAAAGCAAACATTATAAAACTCACCATCTTCTAATTAAGTATTCTACAGATTTAAAATTGCTTTATTAAATGCAATGCACACTGCAATGCGATTCAGATCCTCAGTAAAAGATCTGCATCAGCACTGTTGTCACTTTAATTGGCACACTCTGGAGGTCTAGAAACTTCGGAAGGAGAACTAATGGTTATTTATGCAGCTGCCTTTATATGAGTAAGTGGAGGACTCAGTCACGAGAAAAGACCAGAGGAAGTGTGTGATGTGTTTCATGGTCTTTCAGTAAGCTAGGGGCATGAGGTGATTACATATTAATTTTTTTTTCTGTAAATGCCCCAAACTTGGAGACAATAACTGATTGATAATTGCTAATGTTTTAGGGCAGTATTAGGTTTGTTGTTTTGGTCATGGTATACGGACCATATATAATTATTTATCTTTATTATGATATAAACTGAAAACCAAGAACAAATGCACACAATATTAAAAAAAAAAAAACAGAACAACACTCCTTCTGTGGGCAAAAGTCAGTACCCGAACAAGTGGTTTCTTGACTGCTACCCATACTAATGGAGTTTCTTCAGACCTAGAACCTGGCATCCTGATGAGACGACAGGTGCTGCTATGGCTGAAGTGTAAGGGGAGGTCACACTTACTACTATATCTTGATAAGCTGTTTCTATGATTAATTTTTTTTATTTATTTGTACACACAGTCAATTTTCTAGATGCACTCTAATAAAGAACTGAGAAATAAATACATATGGTCACTGTACCATTCCTAAAACAACAAATCTCAAGGTGGCCTAAAACTTTTGCCTATTTAACCATGGTCAATCAATGCTTTGTATAGTGCAATTTTAGCAACTGAAAATGGTCAGTCACCCTCTGAATCATGACACTGTAGATACCAAGTTGCTTGGATCCTCTGGAGAAGTATAGCAGATTGATCCAACTCATGGCCAGGCAGAGAACTAAGAAAGCCAGATACTCCTGCTTTCCACCGAAATAGAGCCCAATACAGACCAGAAAGAAGACTGCCTGAAAAAAACTAAGCACCAACACACAAAAACTGAGCAAAGCAAAGTCAACTGCTATTGCATAACGACTTACTGTAAACAATATTTAATGAGGACACGTTATATAAAAGGACACCATGAAGCTTTTAATAAAATGAGCGTAATAGAAATGATATAGCAGCACTACTACAAATTGCAGCCAGGCCACGGGTTGAGAACTGATGAATTAGACCACATGGATTTTGCCATGGTAAGATTATTTTGACTTAAGGTCCAGAAACAGCAATATTTCCCCCAAAATTTACTCCGATAGCTCAACCAATGAAATACAAACGAGCCCTGATTTTGCTGTGTTAGAGCAAGCTTTTACTGTGTTAAAAAAAAACAAAAAAAAAACAGTGGACGGTGTTACTGAAAATGCGTGGACACTGAAGCCTGCAAGACCACTGCACAACTCAACAGCTTTCATTTCTGAATGGTCAGAAAAAGAACCTTGTTTACTGATGTGTGATCGTTCCGTACATGGTCGTGTATTTGAACAGTTTGATGGTGGATTTGATATATTTCCATTACAGCTGCTAAAAACGTGTGACTAGGGTAATGTCTGGTCTGTCAACATTTTGATCAACTACCTGTTTCACAGCTTGTGAAGAAGTCAACGGCAAATACATGGATGAAAACACAAATACTCACAATAGCAGGTCAGAATATCCATCTATCAGCAGAACTTGCAGTGTTGGACGCTTTCGCATTATATCCATGATCTAGGAAAACAGATTGCAGCTGCTTAAGATTTAAGAACATAAAGAGTTTCACTATTTTGAACCAAAGAAACTAAGACACTACACACCCCCGTAAAGAAGAAATAGAGCGAACCGATAGTTGTGATGATTTGACCAGCAAGTAGTAGGTAATCATAAGTGGTGTTTTCAACTGGAAATGGGGCCTAGATTGATATAAAATGTACAACAATAGTATATATATAGTAATATTTCTTGGATCAGCAAGACATTTTAGAGTCAGTTTAAAATGATGATCCCTTCAATCAGCAGTGATTAAAAAAGACAACTGGATATCTAAGGGTGAGAAGCTTATTCACCTTTAGAGCTGAGATTTTTCTGGGACTGCTTTATTCTATAAGCTAAGAAACCTTCCAAAACTCCTGTGACTACGTACTGTATGTATTGTGAAATTGTGGGATCCTACTCTGTTTACACTAGCAGAAACACGTTAACTCACCGTTCCTTCTTTGCGGTTATAACAAACAGTTGTGAAAATGAGCAGATAAATGACATAAGCAATACACTTGATCGAGAACATCCAAAAGGCAAATCTTTTCCACTTGTCTTCCACCAGTTTATTAAGTGGCTCGATCTGGAGCATCTCAAGACGATTCTGAAACCAAATCATGACATTTAATTTGTCACCAAGTAACACCTGTTTGATGCGAGCAGGAAATACATGAATTATTAAAGCCATTTATAAATACACGGCTCACAAAAATGAGGGGATGTTTCATTATGGCAAATTTCATTTTGAAGTATCCTCTAATGTTTGTAAGCAGTAAATTTAGTACAATGTTCTTCTGTCATGGAACGAGAGGGAAAAAGGAATGAGGTGAACATAAGTGCAAGAGCGAAGTTTATATATGATATTATAGTGAATATTAATATGAGTTTATATTGACATGACAGGACCTGTTTGTGTGCGTGTTTTTGGTGTGTCTGGCCTAACTTCTTCCTAGCCTTTTATAAGGGTAATTTTGAGCAAAAACTGTTTAGACACGTGGGATTACAGGAATCTTTTTTTGCTCAGTAGAAAAACCTGAGACACAAAGGTCTTATGAAAAAGTCAAATCTTTCTTTCCAGCAGCATTACAGCTCAGAAACTACAGCTATTACAAACTTCTTTGAGACTTTCTGTTCCTGTGGGTCGGTCGAGATAAATAATGAAAGTGCATGTAGTCCACTTACAGGTATCTCTGTGCCATAAACGACAATTTCCAAGACTGAGTTTTTCTCATAGGTGTCTAGAGAGTGCAGGTCATACAGTGAGGCATACACAGGGCCGTATGCCCAGTCTGTGAACTTTCGAGACAGATGCTTGCATTTGTCCTCCTGAAACTCACGATGGAGTATGTGTTCAAACAGCTGGGGAAACAAAAGGAACTTGACCAATAAGAGCTAGAAAACCTCAGGCTATATGCACGTAAATTGTTTACCCATCATTTAGCATTTACAGTAACTTTTCAGTGTTGTTCGACTCTTACCCCAAATCTCCCCATCTTGGCAGCTAGCTTGATGGGAGTAAGCCCTTGATTGTTCTTAATGTCCTCAAATGCTTTTTGGGGGGGATTTTTAAGGGCATCCTGGGTAAGGATGTAGTCGTACATGGAAATGACAAAGTCGGTGTTCTCAGAACTGTTATCTGCCACCATCACAAGAGCATGAAGAACCGTGTTGCCCAGAGAGTCTGTGTGCCTTATGTCAGCTTTGTGCTCCAGTAGAAGATCCACCATGTCTTTCTGATTGGTACAAGCTGCTAGGGACAATGGAAGCTCCCCTATGGAAACATGAAAACAAACATTTGGGTGAAAGACACTCTTTATAAAATAAAGGATTCTGTACTTGTGTCCATTCATACTCTAGCTATGGACTTACCAAAGTAGAAATTTGTGTCTTTACATGGTTGGAAGAACTTCCCACAGGCCTTTGCATGAACTCTAGCCCCTTTCACAAGCAGCAGTTTAGTGAAGCACTTACTCCTTCTCTCTATGGCTATATGTAGAGCTGTTTGTCCTTCAGCAGCCACACAAAAGGTATGTAATTAATTATTGCAGTGTTCATTTACATTGGCACAAAATGTAATTAATCGTAGGCGTGCGCAGTTCAAAGTAACTAAATGAAGCAGTTCCCTATCCACTTTACTACAACCGCAATTCCAGTGAAGTTGGGATGCTGTGTAAAGCATAAATATAAACCGGATACGTTAATTCGATTGTATTATAGGTAGTTATGGATCAACCCATATTCAACTGAATACACTACAAAGACAAGATCTTTAATGTTCAAACACGTAAACTTGATTGTTTTTTGTAGATTTTCACTCATTTTGAATTTGATGCCTGCAACATGTTTAAAAAATTTTTTGGACTTATGGCAGCAAAAGACTGGTAAGGTCGATGAATGCTCAAAGAACACCTGTTTGAAGCATTCTACAGGTGACCTGGAAACAGGTGACTGTTATGGTTATTTATAAAGGTAGCTTCCCTAAAAATTCAGTCATGTCACAAGCCCAGGATCGGACGGGTGTTCACCAGTTTCTAAACCACTTTGTGAGCAAATAGTCTAAAAGAACAATGTTTCTCAACGTGCTATTGCAAGGAACTTAGAGATTTCATCACCTTCCATCTATAATATCATCAAAAGGTTCTGAGAAACTGGAGAAATCTCTGCGAGTAAGCGGCAAGGCCGAAAACCAACATTGACTGCCCGTGATGTTTGATCCCTTAGGCGGCACTGCATTAAAAACCGAGACCCTTCTGTAATGGATATTACCACATGGGCTCAGAAACACTTCAGAAAATCAGTGAATCCATCTGTAAGTGCAAAAGACGAGACCCCAGACTGTTGAGCAACTGAAGCTGTACATCAAGCAAGAATGGAAAGAATTCCACCTGCAAAGCCCAACAATTAGTGTCCTCAGTTCCCATAGGCTTATCGAGTGTTGTTAAAAGGAAAGGTGATGTAGCACAGTGGTAAACGTGACCCCTGTCCCAACTACTTCTCAGCATAAAATTTAAAATGAGTGAATATATGTAAAAGTTTATCCGTTTGAACATTAAATATCTTTGTCTTTGTTGAAAAGTTGAAAAGGATTGCGAAACGTATTGTGTGTTTATTTATGTTTTACACAATGTCCGAACTTCGTTGGAATTTGGGTTATAACACAAAGGGTCGATTTCACTTGAGCAATTACATTTTGCTTGTTATGTTCTTACCAACAGCAGTTTATAATTTGTGCATACAAGCAATTCGAACAATGAACAAAACACTGTTGGGTGTGTGTTAGTTTCAAAGTGTGTAATGTGAGAAAATTCAAATCTCAGGTGAGAAACTAAATGAGGGCATACATAACTTCAGAAAAACATAGCACTGCAACAAACAATCAGTACAAAGGTACCGAAAATGTGTTATCGCTAAATGGATACATTTTGCATATACATATATACACACTGGTCACTTTATTAGGTACACCTCCTTGTTTCTACACTCAATGTCCATTTTATTAGTTCATCTCACCATATAGAAGCACTTTGATGATCAGGACCCCCACAGATCGGGTACTATTTTGGTCGTGGACACTGATGTAACACTGATTAGTGTGTATTGCGCTGGTTTGAGTGGATCAGCGCAATCAGCACTGCTCCAAGTAGATAAGATATATATATAATTATTTTTTCCTTACCCCTGTGCAATACAATCTTAAGAGTTCTTAATTTTTATTATTCATATTGTATATACTGTACAGTTATTTGTCTATTTTTTGTACTGAGTGCCTTGCTCTCCCTTGCTGCTGTAACACAGTGAATTTACCCACTGTGGGTCTAATAAAGGATTATCTTATCTTATCTTATATTATCCGATAAACAAATGGAATACATATTGTAGTCCAATAAAAACAGTGGCTTGACTGGTGGGGAAAGCTTGTTCCATTGTTGTGTCGCCCTGAGTTCGAGTGTTTTTGCAACAGCATGTGAAGAATCTGGATGTGAATGTAACATTCATGCTAGTATAATAGCAATGAATCACACCAACATTCTTAGCTGTATTTTCTGTACGGACACCAAATTAAAAATGACCTCACAAGATCGTAATGGATGAAGGGTGTGTTAAAGCCATTAGCTGAGCATTTACAATACACACTGCGCAGTTTTCTAAATCTCACCATGCACCGACTACACACCTCGGCATGTGGTTGATCATAAGCACACTGCTTAGCGCTTCACTGGACTTCACTCCTAACACCTTCACCATCCCCTTGCGTAATTAATACGCATGTAAAATGACAACAACAGGGCAAAAAGTCAAGGCATTAAATAAAAGGCATTGCCTACCTTCATAGTAGGAGTCTGTATACGCTGCATTTACTAATTTATTCAGGTATCCCATACTCTCTGAAATGTCCAACAATCGATACACTGTAGGGTTCTCTCCATTTTTTAAGTTTAGCAGAGCCTTCATCAAGACTGTTTTCCCATTGGGTCGATCTTACAGACATGAAAATTACAATAAGAAGGACATGCGGACAGCGTTAGGCATTGTAGTACAGACATTGTGAAGAGATATGCTGTGAGATCAGAGATCAGATTCTTACATTCAGAGCTTGTGAGCTTTTTGTTGGTTTTAATCAGGTACTCCTCCAAACCCTCCAGCTCGGCTATATCACCGCTGGACACTGCATCAAAAAGTCTCTCAGTGTCAAAGCGGGCATGTTGAACTGGATCTCGTCTCTCTTGTAGTTGACTGGAAGAAACAAATACAAACTTAACACACTGAGTGATTCAAAATAAAAATTTAAATGGCGCCTTTTACAACGGAGCATTGTCTCAAAGCAGCTTTACAACCTAATGGAGCAAGCCTAGGGCGACAGTGGCAAGGAAAATCCCTGAATATAGAAGGGAGAAACCTTGGGAGGAACCAAGACTCAAAAAGGGACCCGACCTCCATGGGTGGCCCAGATGTTAATTAAATAATTACTCAAAAGCATATTAAAGTAACAGTAAAATTCAATGATATACTTTAAATAAATAATAAAATATAAATTAGTAATCACATTTAAAATAAGTACAAAATAGATAACAGAGAAAAATCAATGTGTTAATGTTTCAAATAAACTAATTTAAATAAAATATTTGACACTTTGTTAATGCATGTGGGATAAATAACAAGAACAGAAAGATTGGCAAGAAGTGTTTTCATTTCAGTTCAGTCCCTTTCACTGCAGCTCACTACTTTAGTGAGGGTAATGATTATTTATTTGATAATAGTTGTCCGTTTACATACAGCATGTAAGATGGAAATGTGTTTATATTGCTGCAGCAACTTCAGCATTGGGGAACATAATTAAAATGAGTCATTCAAAAACAGTGCATTTGGATAAAATATTAACTTGGTTACACTGTAAGATATATACATTTATGTGGTGACAATTCAGTGCAAGATGGTGGAATTTTGGAAGAACTTCACATTTCAACCCTTCTGAAAACGGCAGTGCCTTTACAAGTAAGCACTGATTAAGGACCAGTCCACTCACTTAATGGCCAAGATCTTAAGACTTATAAATAGAAATAAAAAATCTGCCTTTTAACTTCAGATGTTATCGTCTGCCAATGTGTGTGTAAGCCCATGCACCTGTATCACTGGTCTGCTTTGTGTTACTTTTGGACTAGAGGCTGTTCTAACTCGGCTGGCTTGTTGACATTTTTGTGCAAGTTGTGCAATTGTGTGCTTTCGGATACTTATTTGTACAAACTAAATTGTGTAATAAGTGTATGAATCTGTCCTATTGCAAGTAGTACTCCTTTATTTGTCCCCTGCTACCTGTATATTCTCACTAACTATATAAACTGGTTTACATTCACAATGTAAACAACGTTCAGGGCTCTTACTGTAGTGCACGGCATGGGACAGTGACTTACACCCCCATGCACAGCAGCCCTGAGATAGGATTTCTACATAGATCTTAGCATCGAATGCTCTTTGAATCACATAAGCTAATAAGCTAATAAATACGCTAAGCCTTTTTTTCAAGCCATCTTCACTACTGGAATAGTGAGATACAGCCACGATTGGTCAGCCTGCAGACCATTCTCTGTTTTAACTCAGAGGTTTCACTGAAAGAGCATATAAATAGGTAAAACGTTATCTGCAGGATTGTCCAAAAGTCTTAGGCCACTATTAGATTAGATGTACCATTCTGTTAGCAATGGTATAATGATCGTATATAATTATATTTCAGTCTGTTTGTAGAATGCAAGCACATATCCAGGAAATTTGTATGTAAAAAAGTAAGAAAAGGCAAAAAAAAAATGTAGAGATTCCACTGCCCGGAGACAGATGAGCCCATTTTAATTTTAAAGGTAAAACTCAGGTCAATGTGCTAAGCAACCAAACCGAACCTGCACCACCCAAGCACCTTGCAAAGTAATCCATCACCCAGTGCTGTTTCTCACTCAGTGTACTCATTAGTCAGCATCCAATAAGATTAAAAAACGATGCAGTTAAATGGATATGTGCAAGACTATTTTACTATGAAAATGTATCATGCCTTTAGCATGTTAGCAATTAGCAATGTCATGTAAAATGTAAGTTACAGTTGCATTTAGCAAAACCCATACAATTTGACTGGCATATCCTGTACCAGTGCCTTACATTAATCAGTGTTTCTGGGTCTTCCTGTCTGTGCATGGAAAGCTGAGCCAGCTCAGTGTGCAGTGATTTAATATCCTGACATGTACAATCACCTAAGAGAAAACACAGGTAATGGATAGTCCTGTACAAGAGTCACCACTGGATTAGATATTACATGGTTTTATCCATGGTATAACGAGCATATGTCATTAATAAATAGATTATTTTTGTCTGTTATTAGAACATAACCAGAAATCTCTATGCAGTATTAAGAAAAGTGATATAAGCTTCTCCTGGATGACAAGTTGGCTCTTCTCCAGTATGGAAAAGCTTGATCTGGAATGGTCTTTTTTTGAAAGGGTAGCAGCCAAGTAGCCACTTTTTCAGAAGGGGAACAGTGCGAAAACGCTTAGATGTGATAAATCTCGCAAAGACTGGAATGGTCAACAAATCTAATGGCATCCTAAGGGTGTCCAAAGACTTTTGCACAGTAATGAATCTTCAGATTTAATGAATTCACTAGCATTTGGTCTTATTATTGCTGCTAACTAGCCTAGATTACAAGCGCATAGTACATTATTATTGCAGTGCTTATTTCTGTCAACTTGCTATTGTGCTGAACAGGGTATTTGGAGCCATGCAAATTAAGCCACTCTATACACAAACTACTGGCAAATATGTGCGACAATGGGGGTCAACGTGGGGACAGACCTCATTCATGTCACCCTGAATGGGGTGCCTGTCAATCACAGGGCTATCTTAATGATAACTGAATTTATAAAAAAAAATATATAAAAACAGGTTCAAATGTATACGACATAAGTTTTAGGGTAAAACACCACCTGCCGTTCAGGAACTCACTATAAACCTATACACAAATAACAAGACTTGAAGTTACTCACTTAATAAATTTCAGGTTAATCTGGACATCGCTGGATGACTTGCCGTAGTCTGATGGGATGTTGGTGTCCATTGGTGTTCTGGTCTCTGGATTACCTATCCCAAACTGCACAGGATCTTTCCCAGTGGATTCATCCATGGTCAAGTCCTCATTCATACTATCGTCTATCTCCAAAGAGAAATGTTTCTCCATTTTGTTTATGGTCTTTCCGTGTTTGTTTCACAACTTTGAATGAAAAGAGTAAGCATGGCATGTCAAGTTTTGAAATGGAAGAATTGCTCTGTGAGTCTGTGCCAGGCTAATGGTCTTTCGGATCGTCCATCAAGTTTACTAACACGCAGTACTAACACAGGCATACAGCATGTCTCTGTTATAGAATGTCTGTTATGTCAGACACATTCACTGATAACAGGTTCATAATATCACAGATCCAGGTACAAAGTCTTCAGAGACAGAAACAATGGCAGCAGAATGGGTTGCCCTGAACACTGACTCTCAACATGATCGTTTCTTAGATTTACATCCTCAACAGATCAGTTCAACCTTCTGCCCTGTCTCCATAAAACAGAGCCACACAAACACAAACGGCACATAACCCACAGTGGCTTCTGCGGATTGTACGTTTCTAATTGTGTGTCGCTCTGAATGAGAGCGTCTGCCATATGACTAATGTGGGGATGCAGGGGTAGAGGTAGGCTGACCTGAATGTTCATCTTAACCAAATAAGGTTATGGTAAAGTTTGTTTGTTTGGGTTATTTTATGTTGAAATTAACATCATTGGCCATTCAGCGACACACATGTAATTATATCTACACACAATTATATATATATATATATATATATATATATATATATAATGCCAATGGTAATTTAGAGTAATCAATTAACCTAACAAGCATTTCTTACAACTGTGGTAGGAAACCGGAGTACCCAGAGTAAAGCCACGCAGACATGGGGAAGACATGCAGACTCCACAGAGAAAGGAACCAGGCCGCTCCACACTGGAACTGAACCTGTGACCTTCTTGTTATGAGGCGTATGGTAGAGTAAGACTTGACCTTTTCCTAGTTTACTATACTGCTCACAACAATTAGGGGTGAAATATCCCTTAATTTTTGTGAGTAGTGTAGACATATTTGTCTTAATGTCTGGTTAAAGAAAATCCTTGGGGTTTACATGGACACATGGACAGTGGAACAACATAACGTTGCATATTAAACATACAGCGGAGGAAAAATTATTTGATCCCTTGAAAAGTCTATCATTTTAAGGGTAGGTGTATTTTAACAGTAAGAGACATAATATCTAAAACGACATTGTACAAAATATATATAAATGTACTTGCATTTTGCAGAGAGAAATAAGTATTTGATCCCCTACCAAACCTTAAGACCAGTTAGGCGCTCCTAACCGACTCATAAGCTGCATTAAAGACGGCTGTCTTAAATTGTCACCTGTATAAAAGACAGCCGTCCACAGACTCAGTTAGTCAGTCAGACTCTAACCTCTCCAACAGGGGCAAAGTTTTGTATTAAGTAAGTCTTGTTTGCTTAGGGGGATCAAATGCTTTCAAATTTCTCTCTGCAAAATGCAAATAAATGGACATATTTTACACATTGTACCTTTCTGGATTTTCTTTCAGACGTCCAATTTAAAATAAACCTACCATGAACATTACAGAATGTTCATATCTTCGTACTTGGGCAAACTTACAAAATCAGCAAGGGATCAAATACTTATTTCCTCCACTGTATGCATGGCTAGAATTAAAGAGGAAGTCTCACCTCATGATACATTTGGAATGGCAGAAACCAAATGAAAAAAGGGGAAGTCTTCACGTTGGATTTAGCCTCAAGTGTGAGACGTCAGACGCACAATGCTACCCCAGGAGCTGCTTGCACGCTTACAAGCCACCAGTACAGACACATCTCGTGATTGCTCAGACATGTTCGTCTACACAAGGTCTCACATTTGAGTGTAGAATGTTGTCTATAGTAATAAAATTCTAGAGGATAGTTTGGATGTTAGCATATGTGACCACTACAGATTAGTGTTGCCAGTAAATCACAGTACGCACGAGTACACCTATATGAATTATTAATGTCTTCATGCTACCTCTTTGGTGGGATCCATAGCTGTTTATGTGTCGATGGATGTTTTATCATCTCCTAACAACCACCAGAACAATCGTTCAAACGATTACACAAACCCCTTGCTACGCATTAGATACAGACGGCAAAGCTAAGAGGTACACTTAAGTTTAAGGAATGCCTGTCCCATTACTGTTTTCTCTAATGCCACATTATTGATTGACTCTAAATGGATCAAATTAACAAGGTGTAGCTCTTTGTTGGTGCCGTGTTGTTTTTGTGTTCATAATATAAGGACATTACAAATATAATTATAACAGCACCAACTAGATGAAAAAACAAAAAACAAAACATAAAATCATACAGATTGAGATTATTAAACTGAACTACACTTCTGGTGTCAAATGTTTAAAATATACTGCTCACATAAATTATTTTCAATGTTTTAAAATATCCCCTAATATTTTGGTGAGCAGTATATATCATGAATCCACAAAAAAAAAGGTACTTACCAAACAAGTAGCCGTATTCTGTGCGGAGATTTGATGGACTATCAAAATCTACTCTTACGCTTGTTTATAACATCTTTCGGATGCAGAGGGTCAGGAGAGAGAGGAAGTAATCACGTGAACTCTGAGGAGAGAAAGAGAGCATGATACACACTGTGTTTGTGTGAGTTGGTAAGAGTATCCCATGGACCCATTAGGGGTTTTTTTTTTTGGCACATTTGCACTTATTGGATTTAGCTTGATTTTGTGATTCCATATAGCTCGTTTATGTCGTCTGTAGAGCTGCTGAGAGCATAAAGATGGGTTTTGTGCTTGGTTTTTGTAATGACATCACAATATTATCTGCAGTACTGTTTTTGCATGGCAACCCGATACATATGTATAGTAAAGAGCAAAATTCATATTAAGTGCACTTTACAATTAGCCTGATTCTCAACAGCAGTCGTTCTTTAATTGCTGCTAACCTGTCTGATAACACTATGTTTTTCGATTGCGAACAGTGCTTTGCACCAGCATGAGGATGTGGTTTGTGTCAGCCTACAAAGCCTCTCACTTCTTGTCACGATTTATGGGCACATAATGCCAACCTCTCTGTCTTTCTTTTTCAGATGTGACAGAGGCAATGCTAACAACACTGGTTGTGGAAATTTAAATACACCAATATAACTGTATATAACTGGAAATATGGCTGCTGCTGCTGCAAAAAAAAAACCAAAAACATTTGCATCTGGTTGGTTTGAAACTGGTTGCTTCATCTCAGTAAGCTGGACAAAACTTCAGGCACTGATTTACTCTTTGTTAATTAAAACAACACATCTTTAGAAGATACATGAAGAAAAAAACAGTGCTATTTTGGTAAAAAAAAAAAAAGAAAACAAAAACAAAAAAAACAGAATCCAATTCTGTAGCAGTTTTTATTTGTAGGGATGCCTGAACGGCAATGCATAAAGAACTCAAACTTTGCTATTACTAGAAATAAATGGCCTAAATAATAAATGAGTAAAAAGGAAAAAAGGAATTAGACCATTATAATAGAAATCCAATATGTACTCCTCTAACAACATGAATAATAAAGAAAGGGATTGTAGGAATGAAGATTTACCAAATATATTATTTTCATGCTTTCATGTTATTTATATTTACTAAAATAGAAAGTGTATATATATATCACAGTATACTTCATCACAGTAACAGTACACACCACACATAAAGAACAGAAAAAATGTGATATATTGTCATGCAAAGCTATAAACATTTAATACATACCCTGTTGCTACAATAACTGAAATCAGTCGCTTCCTATAAGCATCAGCAAGCTTCTTGCACCTTTCAACTGCAGTTTTGGACAAACCGCTCCAGGTATCTCTTCTTTGAAAGGTTCGTTCTCCCAACAGAATATTTAAGAATGTTACGATCTCTCTGGGATTTAGATCCCAGACTCATTGTTGGCCACTTCAGAACTCACTTCAGGCTTTGTTTTCATCCATTTCTGGCTGCTGTTTGAAGTATGTTTTGGGTCATTGTCCTGCTGAAAGACCCAGTTTTCTGACACTGGGCACTACATTGCGACCCCAAATCCTTTGGTAATCTTCAGATTTCATGATTTCACACAGTCAAAGCATCCAGGTACCAGAGGCAGCAAAACAAGCCCAAAAGATATTTGAACCTCCAACATATTTCACTGTGTCCGTTTCTTTGTGTGGCCTTTCTTTGTAGGCCTTGTCCCTTTTCAGTAAATGATGTGCTGTATCAAAATGATTTTGGCTTACTCACATACATTTTGGCAAACTGCAGCTTTTTTCTGTCTCTGTGTCCTCCTTCGTTTCCTTCTCATGTCGTCCGATAGTTCGCGCTGACACTGATACGCCATGAACCTGCAGGACAGCTTGAATTTTTTTGGAACTTGATTGAGGCTGCTTATCCATGACTATCCTGCATTGCAAACTTTTCATCAGTCTTTCTCTTCCGTCCTCATCCAGGGAGAGCAGCTACAGTGCCATGGGCTGTAAACGTCTTGATTATGTTGCACAATGTGGACAAAGGAGCATCAAGATCTCTGGAGATGGACTTCTAACCTTGGGATAGTTGATTTTTGTAAACAGAATTTGTCCTCACACAGTTCTGTTCCACTCTGTTCTCCATGATTAGTGTGGTACACACAGATACACAATGCCAATATTAAGTCAACATCCCTCCTTTTGATCTGGATTCAGGTGCGATTTTTATATTGCCCACATCTTTTACTTGTTACTGAGTTTAAACGAGCATCGCATGCTTGAAACAAAGGTTTTTACACACAATTCTGAAAAGGTGCCAACTATTTTGTCCGGAGTTTTGCATGAAATTATATCACGCTTGGCTTTTTTTTCTGTTTTTTATGTGTTGTTGCAATACACACAAAGGTAATAAACGTGTATAATAAAACACTTGTAACTGCAATATACTACTATTGTACAATTTACAATACATTTTTTGGAAGAAAAAAAATTCAGGGGTGCCAACCATTTCAGCTATGACTGTATAAAATAATAGGGTGTTCTGTGGCTTTTCTATATATATAAAAACAATTAATATGCAATTTTAAGAAACTTGTGAACCCGTTGAACTTGCCTAAGTTTTTTTTACATCTAAAACCGAGCTTTTCATGTTTTCACTGATTTACATTTTAGACTGAAATAGGTTTGTGCAGACTTGTTTTTTAATAACTAGGACCTACTTTAGCAGCAATATTATTTAATGTAAACTGTATCTAATGCATCTCGCCTGTATTTAATGTAAACAGTGAGCTTAGTTTACATATTATTACATTTGATTTTGTTTATTCTGTTTTTGAAATAGCCTTCACTTTTATTTTTTATTTAGCTTCTGTGTATTTAAAAATACATTTTATTATTCAAACTGTATTATTTAGGTAACTTTGTTTAATCCTTACACATAACAGCTAGGCTGCCCAAAGTCTCTTTTTATGGGTCTTGGTCCTCCCAATGTTTCTTCCTTATAACATTTAGGGAGTTTTCTATGCCGCTCTCACCGCTCAAGTTGGACTCAATAGGGGCTGAGACAATGCTCCATTTTAAAAAGCACTATATCAATAAAGTAAATAATCAAATAAACAAAAAGACTTGACTCGACTTGTAGGTATAAAGAGCAGTGCATTACTCAAACGCCCTTCTCTCAGGCTGCCAAATCATTAACATCTTAGAATGCTCCAGGCTTGATGCACTGGTTTGAGTAATGTAAGAATTCTTAGAAATGCATTATGATTCAAGCTAAAAACCCAAAAACGCCTTGTCAAATGTATTTATTGACGTAGCCTAAAAGCCTGTGCAAGACAAATCATTAAGAAAGAAGTAGAAACAAAATAACAGAAGAATTTTTAACCATTGTTTCTTGCATATAAGCTGTATAATTGCAGAACGCTGATGAAATTCACGAGCACGAGATGGCAACCTGGCCCTAGCCATAAGTGACTACCAAACATCCAGCAGACGTGGTGCGTGTTGAATATTTTTCAGTTTGACGTAAATTGTCCTCTTGCTGTCTGAAAGGGTGAAAATCTTGGTCAGCAAATTCTCTTTTGGTTTCTGGTTCTGGTTCTGGTTTTGGTTTCTGGTTTATGCGCAAGAAACAACAGGCCATACAGAGCTTTTTGATTCAAAACGGTCTACGTGTAAAACAGACAAACTACCGATCACACAGAAGGAAGCACAACCAACAGAACACAGCTTTTTACACCTCAACATTGCATGGATACTAAGGGTATCCCCTCGCCCCCGTGGCTGTCCGGTGTAGGCCGTGGCACTTCATCAGTACTGCAAGACTGAGAGTCTAAAACATTTTAAAGAAACACAGTGTTCATAAAAGGTATGTCCACATTTTGTAATGATTCCTAGCAACACCCATTCTGAATGTAAATACAAAGAATCACATGCATCATTGTTTGGATGTACCTGTCTCACTAAATGGCGTATTTCTCACGAGCAAAGACTGCTGATTGTTGCTCATGTTTTGGTTCAATTCTTTCCAGTGTAGTTCATCCACTCTGTAAGGAGCCAAGGAGGAGCATGGACCAGTTAATGCCTGCAATCCTAGAACAACCTGATGAGTTGATCCGCACAAAGACGCTTAGCATAATAACTTTATGTTATGTGCAAGAATAGGTGTCGTACTCTCAGATCACTGTTTTAACATCATTTAATCTGAAATCAAATGCATTTGTGGAAAGGCGTAAAACAGGGGACCATCTGTGTTCACTCTTATTTTTCTGATCAGTCACAGCTGGGCACGCCCTCCGGTCCTGTGCAAAAGTCTTAGCCCACCATTAGAGACTTGTTGTTTTAGCAATGGTATAGTAGTCACCATATATTATATAACATGCTGTCGATGAATTCGAGCCTTTCAAGCTTTTTTCCCTCTTCCTGAAAAAGGTGGTTTCTTGGCTGCTACCCTTCCAAAAAGACCACTCCTGATCAAGTTTCTTCGGGTAGTTGAAGGGTCACCTTGATGTAACTGCCTTATGCTGCTATTGTGTGTCAAGTGTAAGGACAGGTCACACTAAATACTTGCTACTGTAGCCTTTATAAGCTGCTTCAGGATTGTTTAATACTGCATACAAAGTACAACGCTTTTCTCGCCCGCACTCGATTCACTTTCAGGGGCTGCAGTCATGGCTCAAAGTGGTGCCTTCAAAGCCATTTGTCCAGTGAGCTATTTCTGCAAACAAGAACAATCTTTCGTCCTGTTTGCTTAGCAGATACAGAAGCATGTCAGATGCCACAAGAGACATGCTGACTTCAGCGAGTGTCTACTAGTTCTGGTACCAGTTCCAGCACCACACACTTAGATGTTCTTCCAGCTCAGCATCACTCTACTGGTCTCCATCAACAGAACCCAGTCCCACCAGAGTGCAGTAACTCCCTCCATCGTTTGGACATTAGGAGACGATGTGCCTCCATGGATTTCCCACTGAGGATTTTGTTTTATAATTTAGTGTATTATTACAAATGTATTCGTTTTATTATTCATTTGTTATTGATTTAAATGATTTAGCTAATTCTGCTATAATTTAATATACTTTTAAGCATTTATTTCATTAACATCTAGGGTCCCCTGTTGAGTCTTGGTTCCTCCTAAGGTTTCTTCCTACCGCTTTCAGGGAGTTTTTCCTTGCCACTGTCGCCCTAGGCTTGCTCTATTTGGGACTGGCCTTTTAAGATCATATAATTTTGCAAAGATGCTTTGAGACAACGCTCCGTTGAAAAAGTAAATAAGTATTGCACTTTTTTAAATTAACTTTTCAAACAGTATTACCTCATACACCATCGCCAGTCTTCCTTTTTATTGCTCACTACTTCTAGGTTTCTCTTTATTCCTGAACGCAGCCGGTCCTTCAGGAAATAAAGACTTTTCTCAATTTCCAAGATGGCAATGGCTCGCTGGAATCATACAAAAATCATATCATAAGTTTTAAAAAAATCATACACAAAAAAAAATATCAAAGCACATTAAAGCCCATCGTAATTAGTCTGAGACTGATTGCAAATTAGACGCACACCCAGAAAGTCAGGGCAGAAGATCATATATTATAGAGTACCTATAAAAAATGTGTTTAATTAGTTTGTTAAAAGTTGTTATTCAGCATCACGGGCCATTCAATGACAGACACAAGGTTGGGCTTGAAGAAAGACTTGGTGGTGCTTTGCCAATCACCAGAAAGTGTGACTAAACTGAAACAATTTTGCAAAGCAAGAATGGGCAAATATTCCCCAATGTAGGTGTGCAAAGCTGATAAGGACATATGAAAACAGATTGATGGCTGTGATTGAAGCGAAAAGTGATAGCACATAGTAGTAAATAACAACATTTTTTTTAAACACTGCAGAGTTAGTTTTTCATTTTCACTTTTTTTTCTCATTACTTGAATTTCGAATGGCAAAATGTGCATATAAAACTGGAAGAATATAAAGTACAAATATCATTTTGATTTATACAAGACAAAAAAGTGGGTGCGATTCAAGCTGGTGAAATGATGATAAAGATCATAATGATAAAAAAACTGTCATTTCAGTTGACTGTATTACATGCTCATTAAATACAGAGACATTTCTACCTGTAGGTGCCAGATCTTAATGCTCTCTTCTGACATCGTCTCCACACTCTTGCTCATCAGGGCGATCAGCATGTTCAGCAGCAGAATGTATGTGAGCACCAAGTATGTTATGAGCAGAACATAGGCTGCTTCTTTGTACTGAAATTGGTCTGAAAAGTCCAGTTCACCTATGCCTATAGTCAATTTAAACATCTCCAGAGAGGTGGTGGAAATACTGGTAAAGATGTGTGTTTGGTTTGTCTGGACTTCTTCATCAGGAGGGCTGCTGGTGAACAGAGTCACCACAGCTGTTTGGGGGAGTAGAAGGAAGTTCTTTAGTAACTTTAATGACCACTCTGGAGTAGATATTGATTCTGAAGATACTTACCTACTGAAAAGCCAACAAGAAAGATAATGAAGACAAGGCCAAAGCGCAGAAGGTCACCAAAGACGATCTAGCAAATATAATGAAAGCTGGATTGTAACCCTGCTTTTGCATGGCAACGCCTGCCTATATGATATTAAAGGGTGTGTTTAACAAAGGGAAATGGTCGGTCACCCTCTGAATCATGATGCAGTGGATGCCAAGAGTCTTGGATCCTCTGAAGAAGTAGAGTAGATTAACCCAGCTCAGAGCCATACTGGAAGCCAGAACAGTCGCATATTCCCGCTTTCCAGCAGCAAAGAGAGCCACACTGACCACAAAGAGCACTGCCTGGAAAAAACTAAAAGTGCCATGCAAAATTAAAATAGCTTTTAAAAACCTTAATAATATTCTCATTAAGCAGGAGCAATAGCTTGATGAGAAAAACTGAAAGAAAAAAAAAATCTCACCTCATGGTTTTGGGAGTGATTTAATATAAGCAAAAAGAATGGTTCTGTTGTTCATACTTTTAAGATTGAAATGATGCATAATATTATCGATGTTTCTTGTTATATTGTATACATACATACATAACATACGTTATTAATAGTTTCTGTAACATCTGAAACTCACTGTAAATTATATATATGGCTTATAACGGTCTGGATTGTCCTTTTCGTCTTTGGTTTGGAGCGCACGGCGACCGTTTTTTTTACTTCTTTGAAATCATCTGGAATGGAAACATGTATTGTTGTAAGCTGAATCGGTATTCCTGATCTTTTTTTTGGAAAAAATGGACGTGGTGCTCCGACCAAAATAGAAAATGGAACATCCTTTTCCTTTTTTTGACCTCCTTAAGGCCCTATCTAAGATGTTTAACCTTTAACTTATTATTATTTTTGCACTTAACTATTTGGACAAAAGCGTCTGCCAAATGTAATGTAATGTAAAAGCATCCAGATTCATATCAGCTTCAGGTCTAAAAGCCAGGGTCGTTCATGGTATTGGGTTGGGTCAGTAATCTTGGCAAGAACACTCTGTGATGGCAGCATTAACGCAAAAAAAAAAAAAAAAGTACATTGAGATTTTAGAGAAACATTAAATCCTTCATGGCGACATCATTTCTAGAAATGAAAGAAATGGTCAATTGCCCTGTTACTAACTTTTTATGGAATGTGTTGCAGGTCTGAAATGCAGGAATGGATGTTTATTAACAACATGAAGTTGATCAGGCAAAACATTGAGTGTATACAGTCTGCAATGAAATAAAAGTCAGACTACACCGTGTTGTTCATACTTGCATTTTCCATGCCATTTTCTGATTTGTGGAATTTCCAATCTATATTAACCTGTTCAAAAGTTAGAAGAATCTGTAAGAAGTATATGTGTGAGCAGTCGTATTACTAGAAATGTTATGCAGCCAGTTCGGTTACAGTTTCCATGAAGTCTGCATTCATAATGAATTATAAATGCAGTTCTAAAATGCTTCATAAACATCTCTATAAACTCCAATAATTGAGTTTGCGTCTCATTTGTGTCATCCAAAACTTTCTCTGGCTTTTAATTTGCTTTTCTGACGATCTTGTTTAATGCAATGAAATCAAATACTTCTTTTTTTTTAATTGCTTCAGACCCGTTTTGAAATAGCTCCTTATTTTGTAAGCTGTGTACAATTTAGCTATTTTGTAACTTACAAACGTAGTAACACTAGTCACTAGTCATTGGAATTGTTTTTACATGGATAATAATAATAATAACAAGATAGTTATAAAGCCCATCTAAAGCACAGTAACTATTATAAACACAATATAAACGCTCAAGTACATAAACAGGCATTATTGCAGTTTATAATTACGCTTAAAAAGCTAGTTCCTAAGTTACGGCGAGTTACAGCCACATTTTGTAAAGGGTTATAAATACAGTCTTCAGAGTAACCAAATGTTCTAGAACCTGTGAGGAGCAAGTACGTGAACTGACTAGTTCAATGTCTAGAAATGTTATGTATTTAGGAGATACGGCCATGTTTGCTTGTTTATTTGTTTTGCTTAACGTCGCTATCATCATCATCATCAATGGCCATTTCAGCCGCACTTACAAAGTTACATCTACGCACAAGGCTATATCAGAACTAGTAATACACACACACACACACACACACACACACACACACACACAAGTCATTGCCAATTTAGAGTAATCAATTAACCTAACACGCATGTCTTTGGACTGTGGGAGGAAACCGGAGTAACCCATGCAGACTCCACACAGAAAGGACCCATGCCGCTCCGCCCTGGGACCTTCTTGCTGTGAGGCGGCCGTTAGTGCCATAACCCTGCAGTTATGTAAGTCCTAATGCTGGCAGTTGTTAAAGTGGTTGTTGTAGAGTGTGCCTGACTGAGGCACTTAAACTTCCCTTTTTCATTAAGCTAACGCTTTTATATACAGATCATTTGTAAGGCACTCACAAAAGCAGATCAGTATATCCTTCTTTCAGCAGGGTATGTATTATGGGCCATGTCGCTTTTACATCCATCAGCTACAAGAAGAGATCAGAGATGCTTTAGAAAGCTGCAGTGCAATCACTTGTTCCATTTTTGAGAGAAAAGTGATACGCACCCCCTTAATAAGGAAATAGGCTGCTCCGAGAGCTGTGATCATCCATAGAATGGTTTCGGTGGCATTAGTGAACTAAAATAAATAGTGAATTACTTCCGACAGAAACATGCCACAACATCAACACATGCATATTCGTAGATTAGCTGAGAACGAATTGACCATTTCTGTACACAGTAATTTTTATTTATCTTCTAATTTTTAGCTTGAACTCACCTTCCCTTCGCCATGTTGATAACCAAAAGTCGTGAAGATACAGACATATATGAAATAGGTAATGAACTTGAGCCAGAACAACATGCAGGCAAATCTGTTCCACTTGTCTTGCAGCAGCTCCTTAAGTGGCTCAACCTGGAGCATATCGAGTCGAGACTGAAACAAAATCACAAGCGCAATCGGTGAATAAATCATGTTGTAATACATTTACTTAATTGCTGTTATTAATTGAATCTTTTTATGTGCATGCCAATTATTAGCCAAGAGAATATGCAAAATAATATATTATATGTATATGCATTATATGTAAATACTGTACCAAAGATGGTACATCATCTAAACTCATGACCTTATCATGATGTTTTATGGAACATATTTCACTTACCGGTGTCACTGTGCCATAAACAAGCATCTCCAGAACAGAGTTTTTCTCATAAGTATCTAGATAATTCAGGTCATATATGGAGGAAATCACAGGGCCATATGTCCACTCTGTGAACTTTCGGGACAGATGCCGGTTTTCTTGCTGGAACTCACGCTGAAGTATGTGTTGAAACAGCTGGGGAAACACATCTGGAGATGAGTAATGGATTTGAGTGCCATTTGTGTGCATTGTAATTATTGTGGCCAGAAAGACGCCATAAAAAGGAGTGCATATTTAAGTTTCAAATGTATAGAGAAGTGCTTCAAATATAGAGAGAAGTAAAAGTATCTTGCCACGATTCCGTATGTATGAAAAGTAGAGGTAGAACATGTGCAGCAGTTTGTCACCCTGCTGTAAGTTCAGTCTTTTTAGTACCGAATATTGTAGCTATTTGAAATCTGGAACCACCGTCCTTGACTACAACTCTTTCTCAATTTACATTTAGCAGACGTTCTTATCCATAGCGACAACTTACAATCCTACCAATCATCTGTTAATGACCTCGCTCAATGACCCAACGGTGGTAGCTGGGCAAAGGTGGGATTCGAACCCTGGACCTTCTAGTCCTGAATTGCCAGCTCAATGTTGTAATTCTTCATTTTAAAATTAAAAGCATCGTTTTTAATTACTTTGGACAGGTATGTCAGGAGGTCTTGTGGAAAGAAACATAGAACTCTATTCTTCCAGGATACCCAAACACTCAAAATCTGTCGAATAAACATCTGGATGAAAAAACAGCTGAAGAAACAATGGATTATGTTGCTTCACCAACAGCCATTGAGAGTATTTCAAATACAAGCAGACTCGAGACTTACTTTATTCCTTCCCAACTTGGCAGCTAGATTGATGGGAGTAAGCCCCTGATTGTTCTCAATGTCCTCAAATGCTTTTTGTTGGGGATTTAGAAGGGCATCCTGGGTAAGGATGTAGTCGTACATGGAAATGACAAAGTCGGTGTTCTCAGAACTGTTATCTGCCACCATCACAAGAGCATGAAGAACCGTGTTGCCCAGAGAGTCTGTGTGCCTTATGTCAGCTTTGTGCTCCAGTAGAAGATCCACCATGTCTTTCTGATTGGTACAAGCTGCTAGAGACAATGGAAGCTCCCCTATGGAAAGTTGAGAAATTGCATAAAATTAAAAAATTGAATTACTCTGTTGCCTTCTTTATGAACAATATGCGCATTTTGTTTCATTCGTAGCAATATTTTTAAATCTGAAACATCACAACGAAAAAAAAAAATGGACAAAATCTACAAGTAATGCTCAGCATCCCATATTTGGCTTACCAAAGTAGAAACACGTTGTACTACGGGGCTTGCAGTACGCTCCACAACACCTTCCATGGACTTCAGGACCTTTTTCAGGTAGCATGACACAATGCTTCTTTAATTCAACCATCAAAAGAAAACAGTGACAAAATATATAAGTAATGGTCAGCATCATATACTGGAGCTCACCCCAGCTGGTTTGATCGTGCGGCTTGAAGAACGTTCCATGAGCTTTTGCCTGAACATTAGCTCCTTTTTCAAGTAACATTTGAGCATGGTGCTTACTTCTCCTCTCAATGGCTATATGAAGTGCTGTCATTCCTGCACCAGTCATAAAGAAACATAGTTTTCTAGATATTGTAAACAGCATTAGCATAAATAGCAAATAGCAGACAAATGTATTACACTTATAATTATTATTGGTTTACTCTGGGTACCCCGGTTTCCTCCCGCAGTCCAAAGACATGCATAGTTAATTGGTGTCTCTAAAGTGGCCCTGTATGAGTTTGTTAGTGCATGTGCCCTATGACAGATTGTTCCTGCCTTGGGCCCTGTGATGCTGGCTAGACGCCTACTCTCCCGTGACCCTAATGAGGTCCAGCACATAAGAAAGTGAACGAATGAATTTAGGATTATGATAGTTTGACTTGCAATTTTAAAACTATTCAAAATTGGAGATCTTGAAAAGTTACTAATGATCTCAGACGACTTTACTGTAAAATATCCTGTGGCTGAACAAAATTCTACAGCATCGTGTAGAAATCCATATCCACAGAGTTTAGGTTTTTATAGCACGAAAGGATTGTTGCATCCTTTACTGTACTAAACAAACCGTTTACTATAAATTACTGTTATTTAATTACCGATGAACGCAGATAAAGTTACACAATGTGAGGTGAAAAATACGATTTTTTTTTTTTTTACCTGCATAGTCGGTACTGTCTGCAAATGCTGCGTTCACCAAATCTGTACAGTAGTTCTTTCCTTTGGTAGTCATGCTTGCGATGCCCAGTAAGTATTCCACAGTGTCATTCTTTCCATCTTTTAGGTTTAACAAAGCCTGCATCAGAGCCGTTTTGCCACTGCGTCGATCTGAAAGACATTGAAAAGTGGTTCGTGTAAGAGTTGAAGTATTTAATACTTGAGTGAAAACATTTCCAGTCATTTATTCGTACATACATGATTCTTGCATTAATTCATCTGCTGTTTTCGGATTTTCTAGTGGCTTTAGCTTAGCGACATCACCGTTGCTCACTGCTGTAAAAAGTTCTTCACAGCTCAAACCTTGTTTTTGGCTTCTTTGTGGATCAGCACTGGAAAAAAAAATATCATATAATCAGTTCGATGATCAATATCATCAAATATCAAAGTAAATATCAAGAGGCCCATATGTTTAAATATTTATATAAGTTACACCGAGCGACTATGTAACTATCTTCTGACATACAGTAAGTGATTGAGTACTTGTCTTGCTATATAAAGGAAGCAAATACTTGACCAAAATATGTGTCGGCCCTCTTGGCTGTGACTGCACACGGCTAGATCTGCCCTCACTCTGCTAGCCCTCTCTGCAGCGTTTCACACAGTCAACCATGAGACTCTTTTGTCCATCCTCTTGAGTCTTTGAATCCAGGGAACTGCTTGGGGGTGGTTTTCTTCCTACCTAGCTGACAGGTCATATCAGGTGTCGTGGAGCCACCGGCGTCCCACAAGGCTCGGTGCTTGGTCCTCTCTTGTTCTCCCTCTATACATCAGCTATGCCGATGACACCCAACTAATTCTCCCCTTCCCTCCCTCAGACACCGATGTCTCTGCCAAGATCTCAGAGTGTATAGCTGTCATATCATCATGGATGGCAGATCACCACCTTAAGCTACGACCTGGCAATGTTACTCTGTTCAAGTGACTCGTCCCCTCTCAATGCACAAGGCTCGGATCTCCCCCCTGTCTTGGCACGCAACCTGGAGGTGACTATGAACAACCAACTCTCATTTTCTTCCCACATTGCTAACGCCTCTCGATCGTGTCGTTTACTTCTTTATAACATCAGAAGGATCCGTCCATTTCTTTCCACAGAGGCAACGCAGGTTCTGGTTCAGTCCCTTGTCATCTCAAGACTGAACTACTGCAACTCTCTCTTAACGGGGCTACCTCTAAACGCTATCCGATCCTTACAGAGGATCCAGAATTCAGCTGCAAGACTTGTGTTTAGTGTTCCCAAGTTCACACACACTACACCGCTGCTCCGATCTCTCCACCGGCTCCCTGTAGCTGCTCACATCAGATTTAAAACTCTGATTCTTTGCTTACAAAGCTAAAAATGGACCTGCACCTTCCTACCTTGCAGCACTTATCCCACCCCGCACCACACCTCTCTCACTCCGGTCCTCTAGCACTGCTCGACTGGTCCCCCCGTCTCTCAGGGGACGAGGAAGACATTCATCTAGACTCTTCTCTGTTTTGGCTCCTAAGTGGTTGAATGAACTTCCCCTCAATGTTCGAACAACTGAGGCTCTAGCTTTTTTCAAATCCATTTATTCGGCACTAACCTCGACTACCCCCCCCCATCTCTCTCTCTTAAAAAAAAAAACAAAAACATAACCACAGTTTTAGAAGTGTATTTTCGTTTAGATTCCTGATTATTAGGAACGGATCATGTTTCTGATGTCTTGAAGCACTTTTGTAAGTCGCTCTGGATAAGGGCGTCTGCTAAACAAATACTGTCAATGTAAATTCAGATTTATTTACTCTTTCTTTTTATGGATTTTTCGAAAAGGCTAAAACATTAAATGGCTTATTATGTTTGACTAACTGTCATGAAACTCGTGTTAGAGTTGCAGTGACACAGAGTAGAGGAAAACAGGACATTCTTCTCAGAAGCCATTTCTGAATGAAACCTGCATTTGAATCAAACGTAGTGTTGTAATAAAATGCTGTATCCTATCCTGTCAGGTATTTTATTTTAAATCAGAGATGACAATGCCTGAGAATTATACCTAACCGGTCTATGGAATTAAAATGATTGTGTATGTCCCCGAAGTACACATATCATACAGCTATTCAGCCTGCCTTTGTTTAATACGTAGTAATAATAATAATAATAATAATAATAATAATATGATATACGAATATGATAGTTTACCTGTGTATGCGAGATTGTTTCTGTTTTTCACTTTATAAATTAGCTCTTTGGGCAACAATTGGTATAAAACATTTATTTGATTAACTGGTGTTGTTGCTAATGATTTCACGGCTTTCATGGTTCTCTAATATTTTAACCATGGACACTTTCTGGGAAGTGCATTGGCTTCTGCTTCCCCTAGAGGTGGGTTTCTATGCTGACTTACGGTTGTTATGAGTAGTTACGAGTATGCTATGAATAGTTTTTTTTTTTTTTTACATAGCCTTAATTCTTTGTTTTTTCTATCATTTCCGTTTGACCAGTGCAGAATCCCTTACACAAAAAAAGAGTTTGAAAATGTGGTTCACTGTTTATTGTATGTAGCAAAATTATTTATACACCAAAGCATATATATTATATCTTGTATATGCACAGACAGATATGTTTCAAACTAATGTAGATAAACTCAAAAGCTGCAAACCTTTCTCCCATAGCATTGTCCGCATCCACCTTGTCCTGCTCCTGTACACCAGACATGCCTAGATTCATAGACCTATTAGGAGTAACATAACCAAATCATGAGCCAACAGCCAGTTAGTTAACCTATCTAGCTTGTGATTTTTAACTGTTCTGCCATGTTGGTTTTGTTAGTTGGCAGAAATGTGACTTTTCATAGTGGAAAAAAAAATCTATTCTTACTCAGAGTAAACAAAAATAAAATGACACATTATGTAATTGTAGTGAATGTATGTAAACGTAAACCAGGTATGTTCTGCAAACGCGTTATCTACCTTATTACGATTTGTCTTCTCTTCAAACCTAGCTTTGACTTGTACATCTAATTTTAAAACCCATTAAGTCTGCACTTTAAACCTCAAACGGTGGCTGTTTTTTCTTACTTTAATGACCTACCTGGGACATACCATACCTGCCCAGATGTCAACTGTTAAGCTAAATCCTGGCAAGACAGAAGTCTTACTCTTCTCAGGTGACTCTTCTCCTCACCAGGACCTTGTCCTCTCAGTTGACAAGGCTAGGATCTCCCCCTCTGTCGTGGCACACAAACTGGCAGTGACTATGGACAACCAGTTGTCCTTTTCTACCCACATTGCGAATGTCTCTCGGTCGTGCCGCTTCCTTCTCTACAACATCAGAAGGATCCGTCCATTTCTTTCCACAGAGGCCACACAGATTCTGATTCAGTCGCTCATCATTTCAAGACTGGACTACTGTAACTCTCTCTTAGCAGGGCTTCCTCTGACCGCTATCCGATCCCTACAGCTGATCCAGAATTCAGCTTCAAGACTTGTGTTCAATGTTCTCAAGTTCACACATACTACATCACTTCTCCGATCTCTCCACTGGCTCCCTGTAGCTGCTCGTGTCAGATTTAAAACTCTGATGCTTGCTTACAAGGCTAAAAATGGGCCTGCACCCTCCTACCTTTCAGCACTTATCACACCCTGCACTGCACCTCACTTACTCCGGTCCTCTAGCACTGCTCGGAAGGTCCCCCCATCTCTGAGGGGAAAAGAAATCCATTCATCTAGACTCTTCTCTGTTTTGGCTCCTAAGTGGTGAAATGAACTTCCCCTCAATGTTTGAACAGCTGAGTCTCTGGCTATCTTCAAATGCCGGGTGAATACCCATTTATTCCGCACCTACCTCAACTAATACCCCCTCCCTTGTCCTTCTATCTCTTTAAAAAAACACACACAACTTCTACAGTTTAAGGGGTGTATTCTTGTTTAGATTCCTTATCATTAAGAATGGATTATGTTACTGATGTCTTAAAGTACTTTTGTAAGTCGCTCTGGATAAGGGCGTCTGCTAAATACTGTAAATGTAAATGTAAACACAATTGTTTGCTAATAAGTGACTTCACCAAACCACTAACCATGAATAAAAGAACAGGTTTTTGTATTTTCATTCATATTCTCTTAATAACGGCCAAATTACAAATTCTGCCAGGGTATGTAAACTTATGAGCACAACTGTAATATGCAAACATAAGCATGGATTTTATCTTTAGCAGTGCTTCAAATACACTGCTTACAAAAATATGTTCTGTGAGCAGTGTATAACCTGATGGCAACACTGTTTCATGGACTGGTGGCAAAAATATTTAACCAAGATGTCCAGATGTAAGGAATAACGTACTGTACTTCTCTGTCATCAGTGCTGTGATGCCATACCTGAATCAAAGACAGTGCTGGAGCTGGTGGAGCAACAGCGAAAGGACTACAAACTACATGATAAAAGATTTCCTGTTATTGTGATAGAGGGACTGGATGCCACAGGTGACAAACAAAGAGATATATAAGACATAATTATACAATCAGTTGCTTAAGGGCTACTACCATTTATACATTTACACTAGTGGATCCTCTTGTTGCATATGTCTATAATGATTATACCTTTTAACAAATTAGTGAGAAAACGCTAATGGTGTGTTAACATTTGCTATTTTAACATTTTCCATTTGCCCATTTAGAATATGAATGTTGAAATATTCCATCCATTTATTGTCTTCTGTGTAATCCACATGGGTCATGGGCCAGTCAGTGCCCACCTGGCAATTCTGGGTGCAAGGGCAGGAACAACCCTATACAGGGCGTTGATCCAACGTAGGGCACACACACAGAAAGAAGGACACCAATTAGCCTAACACTCATGGCTTTGGATTGTGGGAGGAAACTAGTGTACTAGACTAGAGTAAACAGACTCTAAACCGAAAGCACCCAGGCCGCTCTACCCTGGAATTGAACCTTTTGGCTGTGAACCAGTGGTGCTACCCACCAAGCCATCGTGCTGCCCTGTTGAAATATTAGTAAAGTAAAATGTGTTTGTGTAATATTATGACTTGGTAGAAGATGAAACCACATTTTGTAACAAACTAACAAGTTTATAAATAGTTTCCTACAACTGTAGTTGTCAGTTAAACAGTTTTTTAAAATATGAAGACCACACTTTTTTAATACTTTCAGTTTTCAGTTTCACCCGACAAAAATGAGTCACCCATGACTGAAAAGTACACAATAACATGTAATACCACCACAATTATGACAAGAATTTTCTTGAGATTTTTGCCACTGCTGGTAGACCCGTATTACTGTATGCTTCGATGCACCTGTACATTCAGCTACTTCCTTCATGCATGGGCTTTGGTACGCCCAAATGCAGTCACACCTTTTTGTCAATCATTAACCATTTTCCACACATCTAACAAAACACTCAGTGCACTGTACCATCTCTTCTCAATCTACGAATCCTTTTGCGTTTTCAGGAGCATGAAGTTGCTACAACCTTAAACTTGTAAGATCTAGCGTGTCTGATTAGGTCTGAAACAACAAGCTGACATGTTGCTGTGCCCCTTATCTACTAAGGTAAAACCACTCTGACGTGCAGCCTTCAGAAAGAACTGGGTGCTGTTCTGCTGAAGTCTCCTCCACAGTGCCTATTCCCCTTCAGACAGCGCTTTGATGCAGAACCGCCACTCATCCGCAGAGCTTTCTATGCTCTTGGAAACTACATCTCTTCAGCACAGATAGCCAGAGAGTCATCAAATTCTCCTGTGATTGTAGACAGGTAAGACACAGCCTACTGGCAATGTAATGTTAAGTGTAAGTGGATATATGAGATAGATTGAGACAGAGTTTGATTTTTTGCAAAGTTTAGCCAAATTGTAATAAGCTGATAAAGGTCAAGGCAAATAGCTGTTCCTATTGTGCCCTAAATTGGATTAAGTGGGTATAAAAGTGAATGTGAATTAATAAATTAAGCTGCAGATATTTTTGCAGTGTATTAAACATTGTATATTGATATCCTAATGCAGAACATTTAAAATGAACACAAATACTGTAAAGCTCTTTGGTGCCACAAACATCTGCATATACAGTTGTGCTCATAAGTTTACATACCTTGGCATAATTTGTAATTTTTTGGCCATTTTTCAGAGAATATGAATGATAATACAAAAACTGTTTTTTTATTCATGATTAGTGGTTGGATAAAGCCATTTATTATTTAACAATTGTTTTTGGACTTTTGAAATCAAAATGACAACAGAAACTACCCTACTTACCCTGATCAAAAGTTTACGTACCCTAGTTCTTAATTCCATGATGTGCCTCCTTTAACATCAGTGACTGCTTGAAGTCTTTTGTTGTAGTTGTGGATGAGGCCCTTAATTTTCTTACATGATAAAGCTGCCCATTCCCTTTGGAAAAATGCCTCCAGTCCATGTAAATTCTTGGGCTGTCTTACATGAGCTGCACGTTTGAGATCTCCCTAAAGTGGCTCAGGGATACTGAGGTCAAGTGACTGAGATGGCCACTCCAGAACCTTCACTTTTTTTCTGCTGTAGTCAGTGGCAGGCCAACTTTTCCTTGTGTTTTGGATCATTGTCATGTTGGAACATCCATGTGCGTCCCATGCACAGCTTCCGGGCTGATGAGTGCAAATTTTCCTCCAGTATTTTATGATAAAATGCTGCATTCATTTTGCCATCAATTTTGACCAAGTTTCTTGCGCTTATGTAGCTCACACATCCTCAAAACATCACCGACCCACCATGTTTCACAGTAGGGATGGTGTACTTTTCATCATAGGCCTTGTTGACACCTCTACAAATTTTCATCACTCCAAGTAATTCTGTTCCAGAAATGTTGATGTTTGTCTCTGTACTGTCTGGCATATTATAAGCGGGCTGCTTTGT
>JAUZST010024832.1:0-31102 GCA_034779995.1 Parotocinclus haroldoi
GAAGCATAATACTGTAAAAAACAAGTTCTTACTAAATTCCAGTCAAAGTTTGAAGAACTTATCCAGTGTGATCTGACGTGTTCTCTTGACGGACTAAACTTGAACAAAATCAAGCAAGTGTGGGCGTGTTCACCTCCCGCTGATTTTGCTCTTTTCAACACAACTTTTTGGATTTCCTGACCTTTGATAAAAGCATAAATTCTCCCGGGGAGCCCAAAATCCTCCCATATCTCGCTGACCCACTTTGTATCCACTCCAAGTGGCGACTTGTAGCTCCTTTTTCTTATTCGCTCTCACGTTCTTTGGTCCGATTAAGCGGAATTTTGATCCAAATAAGCGAATAACATTAAACGTATATAATAGGATTTGTTTCTGTACTTTAGTATTCGGTACGAATAAGCGGCTGGTCCCATTATCCGGTTTCGAATGTAAGGAACATAAAATATATCTTAAAAGGAGAACACTCAAACAATCACAATATTACTAAACTCCCTAAATTGTGCTGTGGGACTAAACTTCCACAGCACCTCTACAATCCGATCTCAACAAAGCTGTAATTCATGACCTTCACAAATCTATAATTCATAGCAGGTCTGCCATACCCAAAACATTGTAATCCAAGGCCACTGTGGAACTGTACACTTGAATTGTGTAGCAAGAGTCAAGGTTTGTTATATCTGCTACATATACACTGCACACAAAAATGAGGGTATTCAGATTCAGAAGACTTTATTCATCCCCTAGGGGCAACTGAAGGCACGCAGAGCAACAATGATGACAAGGGTATATTTAATTATGGAATATTTCATTTTGAAATACAGTTGTCCCTCACCATATGGTGTTTCATCTATTGCGGCCTCACTGTACCTACATATTTATATAAATGATATATAAATATTCTCTATATTGAGCCGTTAACAGACGAAGATGACAAAGTCAGCAAATGAAGAAGAGGATGAGGAACAATAGAAGAGGGAGGTGGTTGGCTTAACAATCGATCATCTTGCAACCATGAAGAATGTGCCGATACTGAAACGCCACCTTCAGAAGTACTGTAATGCTCTTTTTGGCTGTACACTACATTTATCTTATCGTTATCGCCTTCATTGTCATCAATACTGCACAGTATATTCATAGTCTTCAGCCTTCAAGTTATAGTATACTTCACTTCATAGAACCCATATTGAATGTTATATGTCGCTAAAATAACGTAGGTATAATAAATAAATAAATAAATAAAGTGTTTATAAGAGTGTTGAAAAGGGTTAGAGTTAGGGTTAAGTGGGTGAGAAAGGTTTATAAGAATGTGGGAAGGGTTTATAAAGCCTTAAAAGATATAGAAATAGAAAAATAAATATGAGGTCTCAACCTAGCGGATATTAAAGGAATTTTTCCCAATGGTTAATCCATCTATACTGCTCAACTAAAATTAGAGCATACAGTCAAATTAGGGCATCCCTAATTACAGTCACCTTTCATGGGGGTTACGTTCCAGAGCCACCGCGATAGGTAAGGGCACAGATGGATTGCCCACTGGTAAAAAAGAATGCCTTTAATATCTGCTACTAACTGTTATGTGCAGTGGAGGACAACTTTCCATGCGTTTACATTGTGCTGTCAATCCCTTGTGTGTGGATAATGGAAATTATTTGACACATGCTTAAACCACAAAAAAATTCAATATGGATGTTCAAGAAAAAAAGATCTATTAAATCTATTAAAAAATTCCTGATCAAAACTCTCCAACACCACTTCATATTATAGCGTTCTTTGGACTGGGACAGTACCTGCGTTAAGTGTGTGAGAGGTTTCCAGAGTGTTAAAATGCTGCAGGGAGGCCTGCATAAGGCTGGATCTTCCACGCATAACCGGCATCGTCTGAGACTTCCTGTCTGAAGAGAACGCTCTGGACATCCAGGATTCCTGACACCTATACAGACAGCACAATTTTTACCCAACTGAAAAATGGAACATAAAAAACCTAAATACATAATTAGTGACTGTGTATTTCATTGCGGGATGTAAAACAATTGTTTAACTGTTACAAAGTAACAAAGCTTACCTACTGATGTTTCTTCTGCCAGCATAACGAAACTGAACTAGAGAAATCCTGTACAAAGAAAAAAAGCAGAAAGCAGTTACATAACAGTATTAATCCAAGCTATAAGCCCCCTCTAAATGTAAATCCTTTTGTACTGGTATGCCATCCAATCAACATCCATTTGCTTTAATAACCAATGTCTTAAAAATGACAACAAATTATGTGGAATAAAAATCTTTTAAGTCTAAACGTTGCAGCCACAAGCAGCAAGTCAACCTACTCAATGTTTAGCATGTGCATTTTAAATGCCATATATATTATTTATGCCATACTTTGCTGTTTTGCTGACATATTTTAATCGAATTTAGTTTCATCAATATTGAATAAATATTTACTATGTTACTTTTTGACACCTCCAGGTGTCGTAACTTTCTCTGTCACAAAGACACATGAAAAAAAAAAACATACTGTTTCAAGGTTTAAAGTGCTTAAAATGAAAATTAAAACTTTATTGCCCGTTTTGGAAATTAGAGGTTCTTTGAGTGGATTATTTCTGGTTGTTTGCAGCCACTGAATTATGTTAATGTTTATATTCAGTTGCGCACATTTTACATTTTTGTTATACACAGTGTATAGCGTTCAGTTATTTGCAGTACAAACAGTGTGTCAAGAAATGCAATGCAAAAATAAATCTACCAACAGCTGAAGAACCATGATCATGTGCATTTCCTGGAGAGAGTTACATATTCAGGCGTCGACTGCTGTGTAAATGTTACTGTTCCACTCATGTTTTCAACGTTATCTCTGAAGCATTTACATATCATTTGCACAGTTTTCTTTACATTACGGTAGCATAAAAAAACTATGTGAGTATGGTAATGTTTATTTACGGTCAGTGTCCCAGTTCACAGAATGTAAAACTGGATACTGTAGTTTCTAAGCTTCTAGGTCAGAATAGTAAATACTATATGAAACTAATCTTGGTGCATATAACTTTAACACTCTCACAGTCCAGAAACGGCATTGCAATGAAATGCCAAAGGGCATTGCTTCTGTGTACAGTAAGTAGTTAAGAGTTAAAATAGTGGCAATATAATAGACCTGCTTTAAGATTTAACAGTGTGCCATACACAGGACGTGAAAGGAATTATTATGCTGTATTTCCCCGTATTGTAACGTAATTGAGAGTGCCTACCCTTACACAGCAGGTCATATTACACTAAAATATGTTTTGCATTAATCCAAAACATTCTCCATGTTAGTCCTTTTCTTAAAAGACCTTTTTATGATTATGATTTCTGTAACAGAACAGTGGTTTACTTTAAAAGTAAAATCTATTTCTTTCCAGTGTCGGTATATGCCATCATAAAATAATTCCAGATTAAGAGTAATACAATTAGCTCAGCTTCTGGTTCTGGTTGTGTAAAATGAGAACTGAATTACAAATAAGTTGCGTGTCACATTTGAAAGTAACAAAGCGCTTAAGTCATCTGTGACGATGTGTCATAAACTGGTGATAACTTACAGGAAGAGCACCGACTAAGCACAAAATTGTTCTTAACAAAAGCAGTGCATTTTTTCCCATGTTTGCAAATTTTACAATTTACCAAAAACTATTAACAATCAAAAACGTCCTCATGGTGAATTTTTCACTGCATGGGCAAATGATTCCTCTGGATGGGCAATGTGCATCCCAGCTTGCCTCAGACATGCCCCTAATTAAAATGTCTCAGTTAAAGAGTCCCATTGGACTCGTACGCTGACTGTACTACAGTTTTGTTTTTAAAATCCTCAGACAATTAATAATTCTTCATTTGCATCTCAGATACAAGAAGCAGAGATACAACACGTGTTGACTCAACTTTAATTTACATGACAGCATTTAATAGACTGCCTAATCCACAACGATTTATAGAATTGCCTTCTATTCAAATTAGTAGACAGTGCTACAGTAGTATAAGAACCCTTCACTTTTTGGTGACAAAACGATCACAACTAATTCATGCCAGAACCAGCCCCTGACCCACTCACAGACCAAAAACCCAACGTATGGTAGAAAATCAGCTTGCATCTTGCAATTCAAACCAGTATGGTTTGTACCCTCACCTCTGGCAAAACAATTAAACAGTGGTTTCAGCTACAGTAGTCTCATGTAGACATACAGTAGTGTTATGACTTACAAATTATGTCCATTTAAATAGCATACCGCTGTTTACGATACATTACTGTGTGCATACAGTCTCCAATCACTAGGTAAGCCGCCTTGTTTCTATACTCGCTGTCCAGTTTATTAGTTCCACTCCCCATCTAGCTGCACAGTTTTACAATTACAGACTGTAATCCATTAGTTTCTCTACACACTTTGTTAATCCCCTTAACCCGTTCTCTAATGGTAAGTGAAACTGACAAAAATGGGCCAAGAGTGTATAAGTAAGGAGATGTACCTAATAAAGTGATTGGTAAAGATGTTTGTGTACTGTTATTTGAACAACTGACTTGATCTAAACTTTTGTTTAAACAACTCACTCTAGAAGACTGAGGAAATTCATGATGTCCTGTGGATTTACTTTGTTCCAGTAAGCCAGCAGTGTATCTGTAGAGAAAAAAATCAGAAACAATTTCAAAGTTAGTTGAAATTTAAATCAGTTCCCAGAGCACCTTCAATGGTCCCTGTTTTGTATGTCACCTTAGCAACAACATCACTGACACTGACCTTCCGAAATAGTCTTTGTAATGTGTAGAAAACACAGCAGCAGTCCTCTGACCTCGTAATATCCAAGACGCCCGATGGATGGAATGTTGCTCACTGTGGAGCCACGTCGATGAAACTGAGAAACAAAAACACATTCATTAATTATACAAATAATCACATTGCATTGGAATTCCTCGTCTAATTCTTACACTTTCCTGGAAGTCACCAAAATAAGCTATTGTTACCAACCAAAACATGACAGGAAATGTGTGATTTTCGTTATCAGCAATCTAAATGTCCAAAACTGTTCAGGAAGTGATAGTTATACAGATAATTAGATAAAATGAGAAAATTAAATAAAGATACACAACAGAACTGCATGTGTGCTTAAAACAGAAGGAATTCAATATGTGCAGCAATTGACTTGTTTGCTTGTTCACATTTGGAAAAAAGTTTGTCTAACCTCACTGACATCTGGAGTGCCGGGATCTCCATACATCGAGCTTCGCGACTCTTCTCTCTTCACGTGTCCATTTTGGATGATCGTACCAGCTATGGTGCAAAAACACAGTATGGTATCATCCTTAATATAACATTTTAAGATTATTTAAATCTGATTCTGCTTCTGAACTGTCGTTCTACTTACCCTGGTCCTTGTCGATAGCTGCACTGGCACGGCGACTGTCTAAGCTACCTGTAGACATATCGTCTCTGCACTGAGGGAACATGTCAAACGAAAATGCTTGGTAAAAAGGTTGGGAGAACACCATGAAGAACATAATACTTACAGCTTTTCTACTTGTCCTGCGTAATGAATGACCTGTATTCTTAAATTAATAATTAAAAAATTAATTAATTCTGTAATCGTGCGAGTCATTTGTGTTCCACACTAGTAACGACATTAGCATACATTAAAAATGTATATTACAATTTAGAGCTTTCATCCTGAAATAAATACCGGTTATTTTGATATATTCCAGTAATTTATTCAAGCAATTCACACTTCGCTGTATAATTTCTATGATATATTATGTTCATCTCTCAGCTCGATTTTACAGTCAGCAAAAAACAAACAAAACTTATATTATAAGTAGCTTATATTAATGAAATTGGAACAGCTTTTGCTCATAGAGCTAGATTGGGGCACAAAACATACCTTTAATTCTGCTATTCATAAAAAAAAACCAAAAAAAAAACCACACAACCGTGTCAGATACCGTTTTTTTTTTTTAATCATCTTTGCACTACAATTGACTACTATTAGGAGAAAAGTGTATTTAATGGAACCGTAAGGTTGCAGCTGTTGTAAACTACAATGTTGTTCTACAAATGTACAAGTTATTTGTGTGTGTCTAGTCAATCGTTCTACTTATATTTTAGAGCCATAATACTTCAACTTAACTGCACCTTGATTTTGGGCTATATTTTTGCAACGAATTTGTAATGATTCTGATGTATCAAATTGTCATTTTATACATGCAACCAATAGATCTCTAAACAGCTGCATCTGTCCAGTGCTTATCTGTAACTAGCACCTTTAATACCTATATCACCGCTACAGGTGTCTTGACTATCAAACACTGCTTTCTTTTGGCTTTCTATACACCACAATATACTACTCTAAATACAATACACATATATAATATATATATAACTGCTTACAAAAAGTAAGCAGCTGCATAAGATGACATCTGTTTAATAATTCTGTGGCTGTTTCTCCTTCAGGAGTTCGAACCCACCATGATGCCAAAACGAGATCTTGAAGGTTGTCTGTGAGCATTCAGCTGATTCAGATTCTGGTACAGCAGCTCGAGGAGTGGCAGGTAGAGTACACAGATACGAGCCTGATGATTCTGTTAAAGATGTGAGCAAAGAACTGAGTGAAAGAATTAATGATCCACAATAAATCATCAGGAAGCAGAAATGTGAAAATGAATGAATAATGTACAACTAGGCATATTATTATTATATTATTATATTATTAAATAATGATATTATTATCATAGTTGTTTGAGACAATTGGTGCAAATGCATCCATTTTGCATTCTTTTTTTTCAAACGAATACAATGTTTGTCGTTATTCAAAGAACAGTAACACAGAGAAAAAACAAAAAAAAAGCAAAGAATATTAAAGTCATTAAACTCATGTTAAAGTCTGAGTGAGATCATGCTTTAGTTTTTCCTGAATTAATATATTGATTATTGGTTCAATGTGTATCTAGCAGAGCTAACGATAAAATAATATAAAGATTTTAGTCTACAAACATTCTATCAGTGAACGACTTGGATAAAGACCATGTGGTTGTGACTATTAGAGGTGTTTGCATTTACTGGCCTATTAGTAACAAGAACAAAACAACTGCAGAGCACATGCGTGCAGCCTGATTTTACATCGCCAATTACATGAGCGATGTCTGGGTTGTTTAAATGATAAAATGTGTAAACACAGAATAAAATATTTGCATAACCGATAGCTGCTTGTCGCCGCACTGCTGTTGTGCAAATTATAGGGATTACGATATTATGTACAACACAATGTAGTCTTTCACATAATATCATAATCCCTTTACTTTACATATACAGTTGCATGCAAAAGAAGCGACAAGCAAGGGTTAAAAGTCTTTATTGATTTTTTATATGAATATAAATGCACACAACTTCTGCAGAGAACAAATGTGATGTATTTCACGTGATTTTAATGTGCCATTATTGTTCATTTATAAATCCCACTTTGACACATTCAGAAAGTCTTCAGCCCCTTTCAGTTTTTACACATTGTGTTATGTTATGGCCTAAACGCTAAAACGAAATACCACATGATAAGAAACAGAATTTTAGAAATGTTTGCAGATTTATTCAAAAGGTCAATCTTTTTGCTACGGCACTCGAAATTTCGCTTTTGAAAGTTCTCAAGAGCACATTGGCCTTCATAATTCTTAAATGAAAGAAGTTTGGAACAACAGGACTCTTCCTAGAGCTGGACGCCACACTCGGCTAAGTAATTGGAGGAGAAGGGCCTCGTTAAAAGAGGTAACCAAGAATCTAAAGGTCCTGCATGCAGATACATAATTTCCAGGAGGTCAGCCATCACTGCAGCACTCCACCAATCTGGGCTTTATGGCGCAATGGCCAGGCAATAGCCTCTCTACATGAAAAGTTAATGTGTCTTCTACAGAGGAGAGTATTATTTTAGCAAAAATTCTCAACATAACTAAATGTTAAAAAAGTAAAGGTTCTGAAGACTTTTCAAATGATTTGTGCATTAGTCAAAGGGGACTATAGAAGAGAACAGCCCAGTGACCATATAGTCACATATTTCTAAAATAAATAAATAAATACAATACTTAATAGTCATGCTGCCACAGTGCTGAAAGTGTTCAATGGGTGATATTTAGAGGAATATTTATCTCCCTCTGTAGTTCCATACGCAGCAATAACAAAAACTTTGTATTTTTATATGTCACTGCATTTACTATTTCAGGTGATACCAAAGTTAGCTGAAAAGTTGTGAGGACTTTCAATTGTCATACATATGTGCCGTAAGTTGGAATTATGTATGTGGCTATAGTGTATAGATGTTAATACCTAATTTGAAATAATATAATTTTGTCGCTAAATGAAGTCCACTGACCTACAAATCTCAGGCACATAAAAAAATCTGCCATCTATGCAAATATGAATGCAGACCCCCAAAACCAGAGCCAGAAAAACATTTTTACACTAAACATATTGCCTGAACATAGGCAAAAAATAAAAAATAAAATTAACTATAT
This sequence comes from Parotocinclus haroldoi, assembly GCA_034779995.1. Taxonomy (NCBI): domain Eukaryota; kingdom Metazoa; phylum Chordata; class Actinopteri; order Siluriformes; family Loricariidae; genus Parotocinclus; species Parotocinclus haroldoi. The sequence goes on from JAUZST010024832.1 coordinate 8,507, forward strand.
AGTGGTGCGCCCTGATTTGATACATTCTGATAAGTTCACCTTAAGTGGAAAGTATCTTAAAGCAAGGAGTTAATAAATATAAACTACATCATACCATAGCCTGCATTAAGCATAACATCATGCTTAAACCATTTACATCTACTTTAGCTGGGTAAATCATTAACACAAAGTATTGCGCATACAACTATAGAATGTTTTTGGTGCTGAATGGTTATTGAGGTGCATTATCAAATTCCCATTGTAAAGTCGACATAAAGCATCATAATCCAAACCAAGGAGCAACGTTCATGACTTGCCTTAAAAGTGTATCGATCATCCATAGCATGTTTAATCATCAGGTTCTTTAGAACAAGCACAGCCAGTTGCCTGATGTCTGGATTCCCTTGTAGGCCCTCTGCCACCTCCCGTAGCAACAGACCCACTAAGAAATGGTTCCTGCAGTAATCCTCAGTAAGGCTGTACTCCAGACTCTGGTCTGCAAAATATACCAATATTATTGTAACCTATTAGCAACTGTTATGGCTTACTGGAGCCCTTTAATTAACCAGACAAGCAATATTATTGCAATTGAAACATTTTTTGACTACACAATACATATAAAGATAAAGAATAAACGATAACATCTGACAAAGATATTTCACTTGATCATCAAGACAAAAATATCTGATTATGAAATGCACTCTGGAAACATGGTGTATAATAACACAGTATCAAAATACATTTTTGATGTGTGTCTTTTTGAAAGATGGACAAATGTTGTCCGTATTGCATTCCGCAAGTGCAAGATCTGCAAGATCTCTTTGATGGTGACAGTGTTTTCACAGTTTGTGCTGTTGACAGGATTTCAATAAAGTTTGCTATTCACTACATGACCAAAAGAATGTAAACATCCCTTTTAAGTAATGGCCTCCTTTTTAGATTAGATTACATTAGTAATACTGGATTTCTTCAGTTATTGACCAACTTGTGGCCTAGTGGTTAAGGTATTCCAGTTCTGCCAAGCTGGTACTGCAGGGTCCTTGAGCAAGGCCCTTAACCTACAATTGCTTGGATTGTAAAACGTTATCAGCTGTCGGTATCAGCTCACTCTAAATGTGTCTGGTATGACATAAATGGAAATGATACCACTCGTTTGGAATTTGATACCTGCAACACATTCCAAAAGATTTGGGACAGTTTGGAACATTCCACATGTGAGTGTCAGTATTGGGTATAAAGGGAGCATGCCCAGCAGGCTCAGTCATTCACAAGCAAGGATAGGGCGAGGTTCACCACTTTGGGAACAAATGTACGTGAGCAAATAGTCCAAGAGTTTAAGAACAAAGTTATCATTGTGTAAATGCAAGGAACATAGGGATTTCACCATCGACAGTCCATAATATTGAAAAAAAAAGGAATCAGAGGATCAGGAGAAATCTCTGCGAGTAAGCGGCAAGTCCCAAAAACAACAGCGAATGCCCGTGGCCTTTGATCCCTCAGGCACTGCACTGCATTAAAAACTGACATTATTGTGTAACGGATATTAACACAAGGGCTCAAGAACACTTTAGAAAACCATTGTCAGTAAACACAGAACATCACTCCATCTACAATGCAAGTTAAAAATGTATATGTTAATAATTGTTAAAAAATTGTATAAGTTAAAATCGTAGCATACTGGCTTTGTAGCAACTATCTAACTAAGCATGCTATCTTCCAAGCAAGAAATAAAAGCATGGCTTCTTAGTAAAAAAGTGAGGATACTAGATTGGCCTGTCAGTAGTCCAAACCTGTCTTCCATTGAAAATGTGCGGCGCATTATGAAACAACTAAAGTTGTACATCAAGCAAAAAATGGGAAAGAATTCCACTCACAAAGCTCTAACATTTAGTGTCCTCAGTTCCCAAACACTTACTGAGTGTTGTTAAAAGAATAGGTGATGTAACACAGCAATAAACATGCCCTATCTCTTAATGAACGTCTTTGCAGGCATCAAATTCAAAATGACTGAATATTTGCAGGGACAGTAGCTCATGTGTTTGTGTGGATGTGTCACCCTTTAATCTAATACATCAGCAGTGCTTACTGGATGCTGGTGGCTAGACATTTTTGACTGGTCTGGCTTGATTATTATAAGTACAGCATTAACACTAAGGTGCACTGCTCTGACTTATCCACTCATACCAGCACAACCCACACCAAAACACCTGAACCACATGCACCAATGCCGGTGCAGTGCTGATAATTATCCACCACACAAATAGGACCTGATCTGTGCTGGTCCTGTAGGGGTCCTGATTATAAAATAAGTGAGTAAAGGGGATTAACAAAGTATGTATGTAGAGAAACAGATGGACTACAGACTGTAATCATACAAGGTGAGTCAAAAGACACAGGACATGTTGCATGATGTGTTGTGGACTTTTCACGAAGGCTGCCAAAACTATTGTTTTTTTAAAACAATTTCTTTGTCGGTAGCGTTCTTCGGATGAACACTATCTGGACTGTCGTCCACAGGCCTGGTTTCTCGGACTATAAAGGATACAACAGTGCTCTTTCTGGGTGACAGTTGCTGAACTATGATATGGCAGCTGCATTCCCTGGACATCAGAATAGTCAATTGCATCTTCAGTTACTGTGACAAACAACAAAAGTTTTGAACTTCATGTGTTGATATTTCAAACCACAAGCGATACTCCAAATCTGATAACAGCAATTGATTCCTGAGACAATTCTGGTCTTATTTGATATTCTACATGACTACCTACCCATTGGAAAAACTTGCCCTTGATCCAATATGGCCATGTTTCAGACATAACCCATTACTTGCTGGAGTATTCAGATATGTAATCTCTCGTATTGCTTCTGAAATAAAAGTGTGTCTTGTGACTTTTGACTCACCCTATAACAATATAAAGTGATGCTATATGGTAAGTTGAACTCATGAAATAGACAATTGGTGTAGAAACAAGTATATGGTCATAATAATATGATTAGACAGTGTAGTAAAGAATGTTTACATCTGTAGGATGTTCAAAATGTTTGAAATGGGTACATAATTTTTTTTACTTGTAAGGGCAAAATTGCCCAGGATATTGTCCAACCCTGCTGCCACCCTTCTATCTGCAATAATATTTAGCAAGACCTACTATTTACAGGTTCTGGATATGAAACATGAATCACCTTAGACAAACAATGCTAGTAGAATAGATTGTACTAAACAACTATGAACTGATTCAACTATGAATCAGCCCATTCATGGTCCCATTTGAATCATCATGCCATCTTTCCACCCTGCCCTCATAAAACTTAATTGTGAGTCAGTGCTTACTATCCTACAGCAGAAATGTAGAAAAATCTAAAAATGCCTTCTCAGATGGTTGCAAAATTGGACAAACTCCATTCTAATGACCATGTTTTTGAATGTACTCGTTAGGTGTCCACAGACATTTGGCACTACAGTGTAGAATAGCTTTGTATTTCACATAACATTTCAGAATGAGAAACCAGTGACTGTCACAAGTTCCTTCCTAGTGTGCCGAAAGTCATTTATTTAGTGCAGAGGCAGAGAGAGCTACAACTGTGACAAACTGACATATACAGCTAATAATCTGAAGCTGCTCTTAAAAACATTTTAATTTGACATAACACAGCAGAGGGTTTTTGACATAACAAAGCAGGCTGAAAGAACTTAGGCTCAGGTCTGAAAATGCAAGTGCAATGGCTGTTAGATGTTCAAGCATGATTAATGATTGTTGCAAGAAAGTTGCCAGACAGTTAATGTGGTTATAACTGGCAACTCAGGCGTGTTTCACATTGACGCTGGCCGGCACCACCTACCTATGACCCCAAAACGCTCCGCCGCGTATGAAATAAAATCTGACCATGAGCAAAGGAAGAGAAAAAAAGACAAAATGAAAAAGGAGGCCTTTGTGCAGGGAAGGAGTAATATTTGATATAGGTTGAATAAAAGCATTGTTCTCATAAAGGTAATATTATATATTACAGAAACTTGCTCTGCTACACTGCAGTGATCTGTGCACTTTAAAGAAAAAAATGTTTTTGTATTATAAAGTGCAGCAAATATTTATGTGTGTGCGCGTTTACAAAATCCATTGATAGCTTCAATTTAAATCCGTAAATGATTTTGAACACTCTGGTAACAGTGATTAAAGTGAATAAGGTCAGGGGTTAAAGGTTTATCGATATATTAAAGGTACTGTGTTAAAGGTAAATGTATTAAAGTTTATAGGTGGCGAAGGAAGTGTCAGTCGTATATTGGATATTTACCTTGGACCCTCTGCAACTTGGTTCGGCCAAATGCCATGGGCAGGTTGAGTGGTATGTAGTGCTCATGATTGCACACCGTCATGAGGAAGTAGAATTTCATTTCTGTCAGTGCCTAGAAGTACAAAGTCATGCATGTTAGGTATTACATTTCCTTTGCATTCCATTCAAATACATCATCACTATGTTAACTACAAAGACCAAAGGTCTTATTCATGCACAGACAACTGTATATTGCTGCATTTTCAAATGAGATCATTTTATACTCATAAACGTATAACCGGTTCAGTGACAGAAACATATCCAATAATTAAACAAATGCACAATGTACAATGTCAAGATCAACAAAAATACTAAGCTGATTTTCTTCTGATTTTGTCAGACCGTAGAATAAAACTTCTGCGCTTCAGTTAGATCTATACTGTAATATCACTTTTAACCACTGAAAAGCATTTTCAGCATAATCAACTTTGTTTTAGTTCACACATATATAAGGAAACATTTTATTAAGGATGTGCGTGTGTGTAACCGAAAACACAAAGCACAAGCACAAATAGGCCTTTGTAAACACACTACTATTATTAATGCATAAACCAACAACAACCCCCATGAGCATAGAAAGGAAAAACTGTACAATAGAGATTCCGGAAAGGAATTCACCAGCCCTAAAAAACTGCAATAAAGCAATGGTTTGTAATGATGCAGAATTCCCCACATCATTATATGACATATAGCTCATATTACCACCGGCTGCTTTTAGTTTACTTGAGTTCCTCTATATGTTCTCGTAGTTTATTCATTTTCTGTCAAGTCAAAACAAAATTTGAATGGTGTTTTTTTTTCTTTTTTTTACAAAGGAGCAGTGCATTGTCTCAAAGCAACCATCTAGGCCCACAGAACGTACTGAGTAAGCCTAGAGTATCAGTGGAAAGGAAAAGTTCATAAGGAAGAAAAATTGGGAAGACCAAGAGTCCTCAGCCTAGATATTATATGTAAACTTCATGTAAAGTTCCATAAGTAAATACCCAAAAGCTTAAAATAAGAGAGAACATATTTAACGAAAATATAATAAATAAAACAAACACATTAAAGAGAATATCTTATTATGAAGATCATAATAGAAGACAATTTAAAACTATATAGGACAATAGCACATATGTACAGTATGTAGCAACAGTAAATATGAAATTACACAAAAAGACTATGAGTATAAATCTTGTGTGATGGGAAATACGGCTTTAAAAAAATGTTCCGAAGGATCAGAAGCCTTACAAGTTTGAGAACCACTTTCAGTCATTGAAAATGACCTGCTACTGCCCCTACTGGTGACATGTATTTTTGTCTCAAATTTAATGCATTAGTTGATCCTCACCTTGGGGTCCTTCTGGCTGAAGCCACACATGTAGTCATTTATAAGACTAAATGCAAAACCTCTGTTCATAAAGGTCAGGCAGCGCTGTAAAGAGAAACACAAGCAACTAAATGTATTGTGGAATTCTTTTTTAAGACAAGCTTGTATTTTCAAAGGCCTAATATTATTAAGTATATTTTAATACACGTCTGTAATATTCAGCATAAAGGTCTGTAAAAAGCCTCTGAGTGCTGTGTGCTAAGATAGTTTAAGGGCACAGCAAATGTACAGTTATACAAGCTGCAGACTGACTATTTTACATTGTATTAAAGTGTCATATTTTTATTGTCTCATGAAAAGACATAATAAAATAGGTACGTAAATGTTAGGGGTGTTCTCACCTATGTGAGATTCTGTATATGGATATAGAGAAATATCTGACTAATGTGTCAGGGATACATGGCTAAGAAAGTAAGGACTTACCTTAATGAAGTTGGCCAAACTGATGTTGACACAGCGGGCCTCGTCAGGAATCTCCACAAAGCGTATGGTAATGTGAGGCATAATGGACAGCAGTAGAGACTGCAGTGCCTGCTGGAAGGAATCAGGGAACCTCTGGGCTCGAGGCATCTGTGAAAATAAATTACAGCTTTTAACTTTATTTAATTTTGCCTTGAGTACTTGTATTTGGTTATTTGTAATTCGTGGAGCTAAGGGAAATAGGAAATCCATCTAGACTGCCTAAATTCCAAACACTAATAGATGCTTGTGTGTGTCAAGGCAGAATATTAATAGGCATTTATTTCCTGTCTGCACAAATATAGACATGAACACGAGAATTACTGCATGGAGCACTCAAATAAAAAGGGGTACAGAAAGGCTAAAATCATATCTGAATAAGGAATGCAAAAACATACATACAATCTGAAATTAAAATACAACCTGTGACATAAATTAGGTTAAATCAATTAATTTTTCTTTGTTGATTTTGTAACAAAACAGCAGTTTCAATAAAAAAAACCTCAGTCACTGCTGAAGAGCAATCATATGCACAAATCATATTCAACCGATTAAGAGTGTGAGATAGAGCATAAAAAAAACACAACAGCACCGGAAGAGAGATTACATACTCGACACATCACTCTTTCAGGAACTCTGTAATAGAACCGTATATCAGAAAAGTTGGAACAGTATGGGAAATACAAAATTGCATTGTTTCTTATGTTTATGTTACATTTTGTCTGGTCTATTTAATTTGTTAATAATTATTCATTCCTGCATTTCAGGCATGCAACCCACTCCGAAAAACATCATAATACTGCCATTCCTTCTGTTTTTCAAGTACTCAAGTGTCAGTTTGACCCATTCTTTCTGTAAGCACTTCTTAAGGATTTAAAATTTACATTTCAAAATTCTCCACACATTCTCTATTGGGGACAGATCGGTACTGCAGGCAGGCCAGCCCAGTACTTGAACAATCTTCTTCCATAGTCATGAATTTATTGCATTTTCTTGTTGAAAAATGCATGGATGTATGTGATCAAAATGCAATATGTGATCTTAAAAGGTAGCATACTTTGCTCTAAAATCTCTATGTACATTTGCGATCATACTGTTTGCAAATATATAATGGTCAAAGTAAATGTATTGTCCATATTGTCCCAGCTTTTTTTCTGATTTGAAGTTGTAATGCCGTGTAGGGTATTGCTCTCGCAATTCCACCACATGTAAATGTTGCTTGTAGATTCTGCTTCATGTTGACATGAATTCAGTGTGCAACTAACCTCTTTTCTCAGCCGTACTTATGTTGTCGTGTGTCATTCTACTACATTTCAAAAGATTTCAGCTGGCAGAGTAGAGCTCCCAAGGGCAAGTAATTAATTGTCATGTTTATGAAACCAGTTTGTATTGTGACAAGGTGTATTATTATTCTAGAAGTAGCCATTAGGAAATGGGTCAATTGTAGCAATGAAGAGCTGCACATAGTCTCATTTTCTCCCCCACATTTGTACCCCACTGATTAAGATGGTTTAACTTGATTATTTTAACAAGACTCATGTTTAAAGCTAAATACAAAACTTTAAGCTGGTTTCTAAGGAAAAAAACAGACTCTAAGTGAGACACACTGCACAAACCTTCATTCTGTTGCCTTCTAAGAGGTACTGTGCCATTGATTTTGCCATTGCTTCAAAGAAGAACCAGGAATACTGTAATATAAGACACATCAAACACTTTTCAATTTGGGGAAGGAGCATATGCAAACACTTTTATAATTATGTACAAAATTATTGGGATCACGTGAAAAACGAAATTAATTTTACTATGAAGAACCCAGGATCTATAGAAATGTGATTCGATTATGAGTTCCAGTACCCACTTGCACCAATGAAACATAATAAAACATCAAATAAAAGTTACACCTTTTCATGTTACCTTTAGGAGCTTGTTGCAAGTATTAAAGTCTGCTGTCTGCTTTAGAATAGCAGTAACAGTTGTGGCTAAGACTTCATGTGTGGTTACTGAGTTTCCTGATTCTGCATCGTTTGTGACAAATACATACTGCGGAGAGACGATATTTCAGACATGCTTCAAATACGTCCGACATAAAAGGTAAAAAAGTATTAAGAAGTCACTTGCCAAAACTGTACCTTAAGAAATGAGCGCAGATAGTGCTCCAGCCCTTCCTCATGGCACTGAGACACGATGTGAATGATGACTCTGTGGAAAACATGACTCTTTATTTGTACTATACAGAACCATTAAGAAGTTCTTCAAAAGTTGCTCAATCAAAGATCTAGATTTAAGGCATATTCATTATTTGATCCCAAATTCTCAAAATAAAGTGTGTCTTAAGTTTGTATTTGAGCTGACAAAATTTATTAGTCCTGACCATAACCGTTGATTACAATAGCAACAATCACAATATTTACATTAAGACGGAATGTGAATACGAATATACTGTATTTTCGTAATTTATACTAATTCTTGGCAGACCGATTTCCAATTGTTCACTACAAGAAACACTATGGAGTGGTACTTGAACAGTATCACCAAATGCAAGCCAGGTAGCATAACAAAGTGCATAGCATAGAATAGCACAGCATTCCCAACCGTCTGGTAACAGCTAGGAGAGGCCCCATGAGTATGGTAAATTAAAGAACAAAAAATAGAAACAGGAGATAAAAGGAGGTGAGACTGAAGATGCAAAATTACAGTTTTGGCATAGAACAAAAGGCTATATGTTACAAAGTTCATTGAGCCGCTGTTGTTGCTGCTGGTGGTAACTCTAGAAACTTACTCCGTCACCTCAACGGAAAACATGTGTTGGAATGCTAAGAGTGTATGCAATTACGATCAGCAAATGATGCCATCAACCAGAAGCGCCAGTGAAACAGTGAAACCAAAGGCTCACATATCTCTTGGAGAAGCACTTTCTCAAGGAACTGCATGGGAGAAAAGAAGCTAAAACTGTCCTTCTGGCACAGGGTAGACAGCTGCCATAAAGCGAGTCGTTTCCTCTCAATCACACTATTATCTGACTAGCATACTGTTGCACAAAAAAGCTCACTTGGGTTTGGGCCCTGCTAGTCTAGCACTGATCACTATGGCTCATTTGAAGTTATTATTTTAAGTTGGATTCACATTAGACTAATACACAGAAAAGTTGCTCACTTAGCCATAAGTGTATATTTTTTTATACATGGAAGCTTCAACCTTGAAAGCCAGGTGTCTATATTAAAGAGGTCATTCACTGTGCATTTTTAAAGAGCTGAGAAAAAGCTTTGTGTTTTTTTTATGCAACAAATGCATTTCACTAACAACATGATAACAAAACTGTTTGTGCACTGGGAGCAGCAAAGGACTGTCTCGTTGCAGTTTGTATTTTAGCTGATGAAAATGCACCAAAATGCACCAAAATGCACCTTCTGTTTGTTGCAAGATAAATATATGACACTGAACAATTACTGGGCAATCTAACTTGGTCATCTCATATAACTGCAGTAAGGCGTAGCGAATAGGTGTTCCTAAAAGATTTGGTAGGTTTTTAAAATCACAGTACCAGAACATTGCTATGAACATGATTACATTTGGTGTTATTACAGTGAGTTATTATTTCATGATCCAGTGCTGACTCACCTTGTGGTATTAACGGCGATCTCTTGAGGCTCTTTGCTTGTGGTAGTGAGGACCTGGAAGAGCTGCACCAGCACCGTGGGGAGGAACTTAATGATGACCTGAGTCTCTACAGCATGCAGGCACTGCCCATGATCCCAGAAAACAAACAAGTTACAGAATTTGTATTTCAATACTGCATGAGTTACTAAGATGCAAAAATACATTAAATGTTAACAAGTTTAAGCAACATCTAAAATCATCATCGTGTCCATGTCTTTATTTACTTAAATCCTTTACCTTTAGGTATTTGATGAGCTCTGCTGGGTTCCCTTCTGAGGTTGATCTCATCAGCTGACAGTACTGGAAGAAGTTGTGGAGATGCAAATCCTAGATGGTGCCAAAAGCAAAGTCATTTCTGTGCCATGTGTATGTATATACACAATGCACAAGAGTAATACACGTTGGATAAGTCCTGTCAATGAAATATTACAGAGGTACACATCTTACCTGAGAGTAAACCGTTGATGCTGCATAGGTCCTCACTTTAAACAGTCCTTTGCCGTTCTCCACCCACTTTATATCTGGTAGTGACTTGGTAATGGCAGAAAGCAAGACAATGAATTACTAAATTTCTATTATACACTCTTGTATTCTATTATACAAGGTACAGCTCCTTGTTTCTCCACTCACAGTCCAATTTTCAGTTCAACTTACCAGACAAAACTTTGTGGAGAACTTTGTAGATCTACAATTACAAACTGTAGTCCATCTGTTTCTCTATATTCCTTGTTATTGCCATTTGCTCTGTTCTTTAATGGTCAGGACCAACAAAGATCAGCAGTGTTGATGGAGTTTTTAAACAGTGTTCACTCACTGAGCACACTACCAGGCATATTGATATTATTGCTCCACCTTGTAGTGCTCACATGTTGCTGCTTGCAGGATGCTGTTTGGCGTGACATTCATTTAATTTTTTGGGTTGGGATGTACTATTTTCAATCCAGCAGTGACAATGAGGTGTTTAAAAACTCCAGCAGAACTGTGGAGTGTGATCCACTCATACCAGCACGTCAGTGTCAGTGCAGTATCAAATTGTATCAGATCTGTAAGGGGCCTAGGTCCCGAGGCTAGATCTATAAAGTGCATCTATATGGTGAGTGGAACTAATCAAATAGACAATGAAAACTGAAACAAGGAAGTGTACCTAATAAAGTGATCAGTATACTGGATATCTTGACAAAAGCTAGCTTTGGAAAACAACATTTCCTGAGCACTGCTCACAAGACATAATCCTAGACAGTGCGCCAATCCATCGCAGGGCATGCGCACTCAAACATTAGGGCCACTTTAGGGTTTTCAACCTGGAGACTCAGTCTTGTTCGGCTGTGTACTCTTTATCATATAGTCAGAATGACAATACAGTTCCTAAATAAATATGAATAAGTATTTTAACACAAACAACTATATAACAACAACAACAAAAACCCAAGATAATTTGGCATATGGTTTATAATCTGGCAACTAGTGTGAACTAGGGCTGTGGTGGCATAGCAGTTAAGGTACTGAACTATAGACCAGAAGGTCCAGGGTTCGAAACCCACCTCTGCCAGGTTGGCACTGTTGGGTCCTTGAGCAAGGCCATTAACCCACAACTGCTTAGATTGTAAGACTATGTCTCAATTGTAAGTCACTCTGGATAAAGCTATCTGCTAAAATGACATAAGAAACACTATGAATTAACACTTACACTACAAGGTACTCAAGTGGTGCAATGCCAGTTCACTAAACAATGTCTTTCATGCTAAAATGAAACAAGAATTTCACTGTATAAAAGCAATCTTTATTTAAATCATGGGATCCTAGAGAGGAGAAACCTACCTTCTTGGAATCTTGATTCTTGTCACAAATGTAACCAGAGGGTAAATTAGCAGAAACAGGAAGTTGTAGATCTGAAGATTGTATCCTCCCATCCTTTAATAATGGTGCCCAGGAATATCCCACTGCACAATGACATGAACATTTTAACAGAATACGTTCATGCAATAATAGTCAAACTGCACCCAACGCAGACACACTCACTCTTACCCAGTGTCTCGACCCCTTCTCTCTTCTTGGAGCTGGCTTTGTTACTGAGCTCACAGCTGATGTGGTATAAGGTGAAGAGAATGTGGTGCTTTTCATGAATGTGGACTGGCAACTCGATCTTAATCTAAAACAAATACGGATCAGAGATTTCTTTCATTACATGACTATAATTTAACTAATCATTCTATTAATTTTGAGCAGTTTAAAACTTATAATAGTCACAAGGCGTGGTTTTGACAATTATGACCCTGACAAACAAGATCAGAAGAGATGATTACAAAAAAGAAGAATTCCACTCTGAATTTTTGAACAGCTAAGAGAAAAACAAAGCTATCTTCTGCCACATGGTGGCATCCTTAGAACATAAATAATCTGAATAGCGGGACGCTTCCCATCCTCAAACCATCATTTATTAAGCAGCAACTATACTGCTCACAAAAAAGGGGATACTTATATCCTTAATAAAATAATCCCCCAATTCTTTGAGCAGCGTACTTTACAACCATGATAGACTAAACTCAAGACATTATTCATAAAAAATAAATAATTTGGTCGGTAAAACCTAGACTGAAGGGTTCATTCGGGCAAACAGAAGTCTTATGACTCATCATATATCCAAATGAACAAAAACAACCTTTCTTTTCTTATTTAGGTCTCCTTCAATATGGTGATGAGGCGCCTCAGTGCTTCTCTGTTTTCTACATTTCTGAATTCAGCCTGAGTTCAACCCGTTTTAATGAAAAGGAAGATCAGATGTAAGAGATAGTTTGACATAACTTCACAACTAAATCACACAGGCAGAAGTAATGCTATATTAAGCTCTATATACATGAAGAAGCTCCATAATAATGACGTGTACCTCATCATAAAACTCTGGGCTTTGATTGTGGTGCAGTACAGCAGCAAAAGCCGTAGTAGTGAATAGTGACTCCCCTGGCTTGCCGTAGATACACTGGAATGGACAATGAGATCAGTTAGACATTAACAATAACACAGTTACTAAGTTTACTTAATACAAGCAACTTTGGTCTTTTGTTTCTGTAAAGTCGCTTTCAAATACTGGCAGTTGCAAATACTGGTAGTACTATTGGAGAGCATGTAGTTGCTTATCTGGGCTTGCTACGTGATCCTTTCTCTTTTTCTCTCTTTCTTCTAAACCTCATCAAGAAACAGAAACTGCTAGCGTTTCCTCTTGCAGGTCCCATCCATGTCCTCATTCCCTCCTGCTCTTCCCCATACAAATTAAAACTCTGATACTCTGATGCCACTGATGATGCCAGGAACTAAGCGGGCGAAATATGGTAAAAACAATACAACAATTCTCCATTTGTTGTTGGCCAGATGGTTTGGGTAAGATAAAAAATGTGTAATTCAGAGTCACAGTATTATTAAAATGTTTGCTTATGATATGCAAAATAAATTAAAATATACATATATACTGGGTTTTTAGAGCAAAGTCACTTCTTTGGGCTTGTATCCATAGACTTACATAGACGTTTGATTGGTTCTGGCAACAATGAACATTAACACCAGCATAACAATGTGCAATGTTACCAGGAGACTACTAGTGCAAAACATTCAAAAAGAAAGAATAAGAAAGCCCCATTCAACAAGCAATAATTAACACAAGAAATTAATGGGAATGGGACACAACTAGATCAAGACTTCTACACAACACTTTTACCATGTACCAACAGGTTACCATGCCGGGCAGAGCAAGTGATTATTCTACCAGCCTTCAGCCTAAAACAACTACAGTACAGACTGCTGTAATGACCAGTTAACCTGATCTTATTTTAATTGTCAGTGTAAAAATGACTGAGACTAAAACAAATGCAGAACCCCTGTACTAACCTTCAGAGGACCAGCCCCATCTTCATCTGAATCTTTGAACTGAATGCACACAGCGATATTCCTCGCCTATAGAACAAAGATATCAAAGTCACACACAAGCCATTTTCTAGCATGTTAGATTTTGGTCACTTAGAGAATTTTTTTTACCTTAGCAAATGTCTTCTGGTTTTCATATTTAAGCTGTTGAGGGTAAACATAGAGGTGGTTCTTGTAGATGGTGAAAGGATGATTGAACTTAGGCTCTTCGGAAACAAACTCTTCAATTTCAACTGACACTTTTTCACACTGCTCATCAAAGGGCTTTACTGGGATGTAGGAACAGGTGACTGAATCTAATAAAGGAAAGAGATTGTTCATCCGTATAAAAATTGGTGGCTTGATGAAACCCATTATAAATTATCCTAGAGTAAGGAAATAGCAGAGAAGTAGAGTTATTTTATTTAGTTCAGTGGTTCCCAAAGTGGCAAACGTACACACCTATTCTCACATTGGAAATTGTGGAGCATCTGTATTTGTATACTGTAAAAAGTGATGTCAAACATCTTTGAAACTGAATGCATTATTAGTCCATTAGTTATTAGTTATTTCTTCAGTATGAACACAGATTGAGATGCAACCCTTGCGAAATGTTAGGACTTGTTGTGGAATAACTTATTCATTTTACTTAAAGAACTTTAGCTTCTAATAGTATTCACTATTAGTGGGTGATGATTATACAGGGTGAGCCAAAAGTCACAGGACACATCACGTGCCATGTTGGGGAATTTTCCCAAAGGCTGTGAAAACTGTTGCTGAGGTGTCTTCATCTGTAGCGGTCTTCCAACGAGCACTACATGACCTGTCATCCACAGTCCCGCTTTCTCTGAATTTGGCTATGAGAGATGGAACAGTGCTGTGTGAAATTGGTGGTCTTCCTTGGTGTCGGTTCTTGAAGTCTGCAGCTATGACGAATCCCCGGACATCAGAATCAAAAATTCAATTTTCAGTTACCTGTGACAAACAACAAAAGAATTGAATCTTCTGTGTTGATAACTTTTGAACCACAAGAGATATTCCAAATCCGACTGCAGCAATCAATTTTTGAGACAATTGGTCTTCCTTCCCACTTGCTCTTGATCCAATATGCCAGCTATGTTCCGGACATAGACCCCCCCCCCCTCAAACATTACTTACTGTGCTCACTGGTCCTCTAAATAAAGGGAAAAGTATGATATTATAATTCTATTATATTTGCAGAAGTGATATTTGGTCAGGTGACCTGCCATCAACACATAAACCGGAACTTACACTGTTCAATCAAATAAAATTTTCATTTACAGGCATGAATATAAAAACAAACAGTAACGTTGAAATATCATCTAAAGGAAAGTCACAATGCTGAGTTAGATACGTACTTGGTATTTTTGGTGGTACACACTCAACAGTGACATTCAGTTGTCCTGGAATTATCTGCAGCTTGCTTTTTTCTGGTCTATAAGAAGAAAAATAAGCTCAGTTCCAGCAGTTAACTAACTCAAAACTAACACATGCTGAAGCACAAAAAACTCATATACACACTTCCTGATGTCAAGCAGTAGCTTAATAAGATCTTCTGTGGAGATCTTACTGCTGTCCTGGCGATACACAGGGGAGAACTTTCCATCCATGTCCAGACTACCCTGGGCATCTTTAAATATTTGCCTGAAATTGCAATATTGTGTTTTACTGAATTTATAGTTATTACTAAAACAAACACTAAAGGACCGTACAGTACTGCGCAAAAAATCTTAGAGGACACAATGCTGTCATTAGATGTGTTATTTTAGCAATGGTATAACAACCATATAATTATTTCTCAGTCTCTCTATTAGAATACAACCAGAGATTTCAGGAAACTTGTATGCAGTATTAAAAACTTTAAAGAAATTAGACAAATAGCTTCTACAGTTTACAGTGGCAAGTATTTAGGGTGACCTCCCCTTATACCTGAGGAATAGCAACATCTGGCATTATGATGCCAAATTGACCCTTCTAAAGTCAAAATATGCTCAATCAAGAATGTTCTTGTTGGAAGGGTAACAGCCAACAAATCACTTTTTTGGGGAGGTCACTACAAATTATTTTTTAGAAAATAATATAAATATCAATTGCCTGAATAAGATATTTTGTTCTGAATGTTGTATTTTTTATGTTTCTTTTGCTTGTATATTAATTAAGAGACTGAAATTATTGTACATGAATTATGATATGTATAGTTACATATGAATTCATTATATATGGATTTATAAGGTATAAAACAACAAATCTAACAGTGGCCTAACACTTAATAAACATTAACATATGCAGTACATTTGGATGGTTGGTGTCCTGAGAATTAAACAAAACTATTTTTATTAATATATATTTTTTAATCTTATAACATAGAGAGGCTTACTTTGCAGCCCAAGCAAATGGCATCCTGTACTGACCAAGCCGTTGGCATGTCTGTTTGGCTGACTTTAGCACTTTCTGGACTGTCTGTGAATCATACACCCAAAGGCAAAAACATGTTAGTAAACTGTAAACAATTATACATACAAGGTAATTACTGGTAACACAAAATACAACAATAAAAATAAAGAAACTATCTAAAATGACATAATGAGCATACTTTTAAGCAATGGAAGACCAAACAAGGAGTCAAAGAGTTCAAGCCAGAGAACAGCACTTAACATGGATGATGCATACATACACTATTCAGTCATAACATTAAAGCCAGCTGCCTAATATTTTTGTAGGAACCTCCTGAGCCACTAAGGCTCTGACAATCAAGACAGTAAAATATGAGCCCACATGACCTCTGATGGTGTCCTGTGATATCTGGCAACAATATGATTTGTGAGGTGGAACAAAGTTGAGTTCTGCAGTGTACTAAAAAAGGGCCTCTGCAATTAAGAAATACCGCTGCCATGAAGGATTGTATTTATTATGTATTCATGTATAGTTAGTTTGTACACAAGAAACAACAACAGTAATTGTGTGTATGTATTCTTTCACAGCTCTGACCCTTTGTAAGTTTAATTTGACCTTTTTAATCATAACAAGAAATGGAAACTAACTCTTTATACCTTGGTTAGATAAAAACTCATTCCACTTGGACAATTGGGTTATAATTTCGGACTATGGGTTATAATAACAGTTTTATTCAGCCTTTGAATCAAAAAAGGTATTAAAGGACATGTAATGTAAAACGTGCCTGAGTGTTCTGAGCATGTGCACATATATTTGGATATAATAACCTAGTCATTTCATTGTGGGCTTGTTGAAAACATGGCATTCAACAAGTTTTGATTTGGCTCAGATTCATACAAGCTGGCACTGTAGAATTATAGCACCACTTATGTGAGCAACTCCACCCATAGCTTAAGAACTACATTTAAACCGGATACTATAGCATTATGTTACAGTTAAGAACTACGTAAGGGAACTTCTCTGTTTTAGGCTGCACAGAAGCTCAGCCTCGAAGGGACAGAAGATCAAGACAGATGAGTAAATAAAGTTTATATTGATGGCAAGGTCAGATATATAGTCATCACAAGGTTGCAGTTGGGGTACTAAACCGGTCTGAGCTAAAATAAATGACTTCTCCAGTAGCACCTTTTTACTCATTATTAATTTGTTCTAAAAGGCACGTGGAGTTTTGAAAACAACGAGTACAGTAAACATTTTTCCCACAGCAAATTATTAACCTTATGGAAAAACAAGTCAACAATGAATCTGTTCCAGACCCCCAGAAATCCACAATACATAAGGTATTACTTTATATACATTAATGGGGGCATATTGTACATTTAAACACTAAATATATACACAGACAAAGGAACACAGCAATAATTAGATAAAATACATGCGCTATCCTTACCGGAAATTACCGGATATTTCATTTAGAAATATCAACACCTAACGAAATCTCCACTATTTTTTGTGAGCAGTATATGTGACTGTTGTCCTCTAACCTTCATGGTGATTTATTTGCACTAAGAATATACAGTACGTACATTTCTTTAAAAATTATTCGTAGATATAATCTGCAATGAGTAAGAGCTACTGTGAGACTGACAAATGTTCCAATGATTCAAAGGGCATAGGTGTCATGCATCTCAATTCAGACAACTTCTAGCAAGCGATGAGAGTGCCAAACAAACGAGTGCCAAGACAATATTTTCTTGTAAAAATGCACTAAGATCCAAATTAAACGAGTGTAACGAGTGGTAAGCACTCTTACACTGTTGTATGAACATAGCAAAGTAGTATGTGTACAGAATTTACATAATTTACCTCTACAAATCTTTAGCTATTTAACATAATTGTAAATATCACCTTAATACAAACAAAGTTAGGCTCATGACATAATTTAACAATATTTCAGGCTCAGAAATCAGGGTGTGAGGCGAGCAATGGCTCATGATTATTTCATGGAAAATATGCTCAAAAGGCCTTTAATTAACCTCAGGGAACTGTGAAAAAGGAGTGCAATAATGTGATAACCCATTTAATGTTATTAATCTTAGAAAATAGGACCTATGGACAAAAACGTAATCACATGATACAGAAATGCAGGTATATTTGTACATTTTTAAACATCTAATTATAAATCAAGAAAACGACTAATTGAATACAAGGTTACACTAAATACAAAGGCGAAACAGAGTTTAAGATGAAAGAAATACACACCTTGCTCATGTCTGATGTCTTAATATAAGGCTCAGCGCAGTGAGTGATTCCATTCTGCAGAACCTTCTCCACCCGAGCCACCAGGAAGATGTCAGTGTGTGGGTTGGTCACAGAGAAGATACCCTGGAGAATACAGACAGGTATACAGAAACCCATAGGAATCTAGTGAAGATGCATTTCAACTATACAAGTTGGGCATTTTCAATTTAGATACATTGCAGTGCTTGATTTTTAGGTTGTGCCTTTCGGTCATGTCGGCCATGCTCAGGGCATGCTTACACTTCAGCTCTACGTTTTCTGAGAATTGGCTACAAAGTCATATGTCCCTGACCAGACAAAAAGAGGGGTACACTGATTGTCCCCTTTATTAGAGAACTACTCCAGTGCAGCATACAACCAGGTGAGCAAAATTTCTGTTTATCAGTTTCAAGTGTTAATTTACAAAAAAAAAACAAAAAAAAAAAAAATCGAGCAATCTAATCGAATCTAATCTAATCTTCAAACAAGGTCATTTTGTTACACAATGCAGGGCCAGTGTTCTAAAAAAACTTGCCAATCTTGTGGAGTTTTCTCAAAATCATTTCTAAACCCAGCAACTAATTTCTAAACCCAGCAAAATCATTTCTAAACCCAGCAAAATCATTTCTAAACGCAGCAAAATCATTTCTAAAGGCCAAAGGATCAAAGAACCAGTGTGCTACTAGATGGGTAACGTCTATTACAGTGGCCATTCAGTGTATTTTGGTCACCACTATATTACACAATAAAATGTAAAAAAAAAAAAAAGTTCTACACAATAGAGCTAAACCACAAACTCTCATGGATGTGTAGTGGCACTGAAATTGATTTACACTCTACCTGAGTTGGAAGACGTAGGACAGACTCTGATACCCTCTGGATAAGAGGTAAGCCACTGAGTCTTATGCCACCCTCCGCTTCTTTTCCCTCTGTCTTGGTGGGTGTATGAGGTGTTTCTGACAACATCTCTCTTACACATGGGGGGTTCAGGTCTACGTGGAAGTCTTCTGAGATCTTGCACCCTTTGCCGACATCAAATAGGGCCAAACTAATGAAGAAAGGCTCCAACTACAAATAGAAGGAGAATAAATAAACATGGAGCAAAGAGTGAAACACAAACAAGACACTATTGGCGTCTACTATGGGAGTCCCTCTTGTTCCTGGGAGGAGTACCAGCCATTTCCAACCACATTAAGGTCTGTCAACATTCTTGCCCATTAGCCCTGCTAGGCAGCACTTTGTTCATTACTGTGGTTTATAGTGCTCTCTCAGCACAACTGTGCTTGTGCCAAAAGTCTGGTACGCTCTGTAACTGATCTTTCTAGAGTAAGTTAATATATATCCAGATGGTTCTAAATATAGACGAAAGGTATTACCATTAGTGAATTCTGAGAGATGTTTTATAGGAAAGTCTTGCTCCCTGATTTCACATGCCATTTACTAATAAAAAATCTAAAATAAAAGGTGTAAAATGTATTGCATTACATTGGTAAGAAGTCCATCATTGCTCTCACTGACAGAGCCCTGCAGGTTAAAGGTCAGGTCATGGCAGCTGACCATAATGCGACGACCAAAGCGTTCTTCAAACGGCTTCACATCTGGCTCGATGCCAGAAAAATCCAGTCTCTGAAAAAACACAGAGATCCTATCAGTTATGACCATTACAATACAGATGTAGGAAGAGTACAAGACAAACATAGTTAAACCAGTTAAGCTTCAGCAGATGCCACTGTTTAATTACCTGGATCTCTGGATCCAGTGTAAGGACCTTCTGCCGACTTTCATTCCTGTTGATTTTATTGAGCTGGTCTGTTTCTCTAGCATACTAAAGAAAGATTTGAAAAAGATCACAAGAGAAAGAATAAAGAGACAGTGAGAGAGGTGGAAAAAAGCGCTCTCCATGCGCAATATAAAGTTATGTCATAAATGCCATAAATCATGTTAAACATTTAGTCTACCTTCATAAGTTCAGGATGGAGACTCCTTCCAAAACTCTCAATACTGCTGTCTTGTTTTCCTTGACTGCTGGTTTCTTCATCTGAGTAAATGAGACATGTGGAAATATGTATAATACAGTACTGCTTTGAAGGTCATACTTAAAGAGAAAGTAACACAATACCTAGACTTGTATTTGTGGCACATTTGTATTTTTACATAGAGCTGGGAGGATGTACTTCATTAAATGGTGTGTTTTAGGTTTCAGGAAGCTTACTGTTTTAAGTTCAAGTGAAAAGTGCTTACAAAACCTAGGGCAGCTACATTACCCATTTTTCCCAGAAAATATTTTGAGTACACCACACCATGACAGCATTTCATAAATGTACTGCCTTCACATTTAAAGCGCAAACTCTGCTTCAAATCTACGCCCCCAGGAACCACCGAATCTAGGTCCTGTCTCTTACCACTGACAACTTTTGGCCATCATTCTATCAAGGCACATTGTGAAGAGTCAAACGTATGACTTAAGCTGACTTGTCAAATAAATTATTGCGATTAATTATTTCATTGTCTGTTCATTTACCTGCAACTAATGAAGTGCAAGCCTAATGGCATTGCACAGCCATGCTGCTTACTGGTCATGTTTGATTAGCAGTTAATACGGATTACTGTCAAAATGATGCACTGAATGCAACCATAAACTCAGCCAAATTTCTGTCAAAACCTGACTTTTTAAACATTTTTAAAGGTTAGTTGCTGCTAGAAAGTGAAACTGCTCCAGTTATGAGACCTCAAATTTTAGATTTCACTACTGGCAAACAATTCATGTATATAGAGGTTATACGCTCACTGATCACTTTATTAGGTACTCCTCCTTGTTTCTACACTCATTGTACAGTTTATCAGTTCCAGCTTACCATATAGATGCACTTTATAGTTATACAATTACAGAATGTAGTCTGTCTGTTACATACTTTGTTACTCCCTTTTACTCAGATCAGGTACTATAAGGTGGAGCAGTCTCAGCACCGCACTGGCATTGATGTGGTAGTGGTGAGTTACACTGACAGTAGTGGATCAGACACAGCAGTATTGCTGGCGTTTTAAACTCAAAATAGTCCCCCCTGCCAACAATCCAGCCATCAGCTTCCTGTAAGCTGCATCCTCTGAGCACTAATGAAGGATTGGAGGACGTCCAACACAAACTGTCTCTTAATGTGGCTTAATAAATAAGGTCTAATAGCGTGCACAGTGAACATATTGTTTTGAAACTCCAGCAGCACTGCTGCAGCATTTGTCCAGTGAGCAATGGGCTTTCATCATATATTTTTAATGCATACATATTCACTGCAGAGACTCCCAGAGACGCATGGGTGTCTATCACATCTATGTCTAGAGCATCAAAGTAGAATTTGCATACTGTGTAATGAGTAAAATGATTGAACCCTTCATATTGCAGTGAAATATATGATTTAATTAATTCCTGGTCAAAGCTATCAGACAATCAAAGGGCACATCTCCCAGGAACTAGTTAAAAACTTAAAATGTGGCCGTGCTGACAGTATTCAATCCGGGCTTGGGACCAGCGTGCAGCTGTTTCAAGTTACACGGCTGGGGCTTTATGCATACACAAGTCAATGACAATTTAGAGACACCAATTAACCTAACACGCATGTCTTTGCATTGGGGGACGAAACCGGAGTACCTGGAGTAAACCCATGCAAACACGGGGAGGACATGCAGACTCCACACAGAAAGGACCCGAGCCGCTCCACCCTGGGACTTCTTATTGTGAGGCAGCAGTGCTACCCCTGCTAATAAAATAAACACCAGCAAAACCAGATCTGCTTATCTGCCAGATCTGATATGAGTTCCAATGTCTTCAGTGTATGCTATGCATTATTCTGACTCCCCTAACTGCTCTGTGTGAACAGTAGGAGCTTGAGCTCCGTCCAACAAAACTCCCACAGAATGACAGACTCTCTATGGCTCAGTACCAACCTGCCACCACATGAGAAAATATTTACGCAGAGGGAAGAAGAGTGGGATGTGTCTGGCCTAATAAAAGGCCAAACTCTGAAGGAAAAGAACAACACATGCACAGACAAGAGCACTGCACTTACAATATTTTGCTCAATAGCCGTGAGAGTTCTGGCATAGAAACCAATGCCCTAAAACTACCTCATGATAGGAAGTAAAGGTTACTATGGATAGGGAAGTAAAGGTTGCTAAACATATCAAAGTGATAAAGAAGAAGTTCAGCTCTAAAGAACTGG